>JACJUY010002989.1:37103-87288 GCA_014220935.1 Platorchestia sp. MABIK | reverse complement strand
ATCGGAAGACGAGCTTTCGTTGTTGCGTCACGGTGACGTCAATCGAACTTTAAAACCGTGCTTTTGCAGGTTGTGTTATTCATTATTTTAAACTGTGGCTTAAATTTCTCTTCTTTGAAAATGACTATGACCCGAGAACAGCATCCGAAGAACGAGAAATTTGCCTCAGTCTTCCTTCACTACAGAAATCCTGGGTGCAAATTTCCGGTTTCTCTCAGGACTCATCATATAACCAACCTTGATATGAAAAAAATGCGCATCTGACATAGTTGCGTTTCGGGAAACGTTCTGAATTTACAAAGGAGGCTTAATGCTTCGCAAAGCTGGCACTGCGTCAGGAAAATAATTTTTCCGCATCGACATTCAACAAAAGCGTGCATTTTAAATTCGGCATTGGCTTCATTAGCGATGGAATTCAAATTCACGCAAAAAATCCATTTTCTAGGGAACTTCTCTTGAAAAAATAAGCCAAATTCTCAGAACAAAATTACATTGAAAGAAAATTGAATAAATCAAACAGAACTGGTTAGATGCTAACTGTTCGTGAAATATATGTGAAGCTATATGAATGAAATTACATGATGAATGAATATATATGAATTATCCACATACGAATTATATCCATATACGAATCCAAATCATATGAAAAATTTTTCGATGAATGAATGAAATGATGTGAATGAAATACATACAAAATTAAATAACATTAGTTTTAGAAAAGCCTAACCAACCGCATTTTATCGAGACGCACGCTCGGTGTCCTCCAACAATTTTCCAAATCTAGGCGTGTGAGAAATGAGGAAAAGTAAAATGATTATTCTGTCTGCAGCAACCACTTACTAGTCGTTCTGTCACATCAACAACATATGTGCTGAAGGAATGTTTTCTTGAGCGCATGAAGCGCTTTATAAAAGATTTTTATGCACTTTGGAAGCAAACAATGTTATCACATGAGATTAAAACCTTGAAAATTGTGAGGTAGAATCAATTCACGTATTTCACTTACAGCAAGCGTAAATGCAAGTTTTTCTTTCATGAAATTTGATGTGTTGAGAATAATCAGATAATAAAATCAGTCTATGAGCAGTCGAGCGAAGATAAGAATCATCTTCATGCAACAAGTATTTCCTTTAGTTGCTATTTTGAACGTTTTAATAATATTTCAAATATATTCTAATGATAACAGAGGACTTAGGATACTTGAACTTTGATTCGTAAATAAACATGATAACTCTATTCCGCTCATTGAATTTATGTTCCACCACGTCTTTTCTACTCGATAAATTAATTTCACGACTCAAACCGTTTCATCGGGCAACCCGCGGGCGCGCTTTGACAGCGTAATGTAGTCATGCCATAGAACTGCCCTATGTCTTTTGTCTAGGTAACCTTAGTTCATCAACCATGCTTCTCATTTAATTAACGGGAAAAGCATCAGTTGACTCTAGACATCGTAACGTTTGTACATTGATAGACAACTTCCGAACTGATAGACAACATTAGAATGCTGCTCGGTTGCTGCGCGTCGATCTCGTTAGCGATAGGCTTGAAATAAGGTCTAGATTTCGCAGCCTAGTGCACAACGTCATTTGAATGCTTTTCAAATCCTTAATTAGTCTGTTCAAAGAAACTTAATCAAGAAGACGTCAATTTCCTTCCCTATGGATACAAGCCAAGGAAAGTCCTTGATTCGATGGTATAAGGAAAATACTTCAAAATGTTGATTATTATGGATTTCTTTGTATTGAATGAAAGTTAAGCCCTTGGAGCTGAAGGGCTAGTATAAAAGATTCGAATTTTCTTCAATTTCATCTGTTCGTAGAACACCGATCAGAAGTGGTGCTAAAAATCCTTATCATTTTATTCCGTAAGAAACAACAAGCAGAAATTAATATTACCCTTTCAGAATAAAAGGTATGTACCAATGTGAAAATGATGAAAATTAAATGAAGTAACTCCTCATAACACTCACAGAAATATTAAAAGAAACCATCCAGCATTTTTAAATTGCATTCAGAAACTGTTTGATTAGAGTTTTTTCCACGTTTTTCTGGTGAACTACTGCATCATGCAGACATTTCTCTTCCAGGTGACCTCGATATTTGTCGACTATTTATTCTCTTCGTGCTGAATTTGAGTTGAAAAAATACTTCAATTGAGTTCTGTATTTTGACGTGAAGCTCAGTAAACCTTCACTTCAAATAAATACTAATTTTCTAAAAATTCTTCCTGTTATTATTTCACACATTTTTTACTTTCAACTGACCGAGAATAAAAATAAAAGATGTTCATCGGTTCTCAGAGCACCTACGGAAATAGATGACTTTATTTTGTCAGTCAGGCTTCCGTGATCAAGGCTGAAACATCTAACAGCTGCGGCACCCCTCGAAGCAGTAAGTCCTGTCGACAATGTCGAATTGCTTCAGTAATTCGATAAATGGCAAGGAATCCGAATAATTCGAGCGAGACCAGCATTGCAGTTCGAGACAATTTACCAATTAGAGTCCCGTCAGCCTTGACGATTTCCTCTCTAAGACCCACTTTTGTTTACGACTTCTTCTCCGTAGACACAAGACTTGAACCATTTGTTGTTCCCTGCAAGTTTCTAAATCATATTTCGCGGGCGCTTTTGAACTCGATTCCCAGTGTCTTGAAAGCATTAAAAGTTGTACCATTTCTCTTTATATGAATTCTCAGCCCAATTTTCACAAGAAGAGGATATCTGACAGTAATGTTTCTAGCCAATTTGTGACATATTCTTCAATTTTAGGAAAGATATGATACGTACTTTTTACTTGCGTAAGGAATTCTAGGAGCCGTTGACCTACCACTTTTTCTACTTACTAGTTCAGGTTGTTATTTTAAATACGAAACCAGAAAAAATCTTGAATAACTTTTCATACAATGAGCGGATTTTTGAAAATAAAATAGTGGTAAAATCCTGAGATTTACATCTTTTATTAGGTACCAACGTATTTTTGATACACCAGTCAAAATAAGAATCAGAGGACACCGTTTCAATGCCGGATGAATATTACTGTGTCCCCTAATTCTTATTTTGACCGTTGTAACATGAATACGTAGGTACCGAATAAAAGATATAAATCTCAGGATTTTACTGCCGTTTTGTTTTCAAAAATCTTTTCATTGTATCAAAAGTTATACGATTTTTTTCGGGTCCCGCATTTAAAAAACACCCTGTATATTTGATTCTTTTGACCATTTTTGCACTTGTGAGGGAAAAACTGGTACTTCTGGAATAAGACATCTAAGTTTGTTGGCACTCAGGTGAAAGAAACTTATAAGTCTATTTTCCTATTTTCAAAAAAGCTCCAGTAGTTTTTATTCAACTGTTGTTTGATTAAGGAACATGAAAGCTTGAACTTCATAACTGCACACCCTCGCCAAAAAAAGACCTCAAGAGCCTCTGAATTCAAGGACCAACGGGAGAAAAACAGCGGCTTCTGACATCCCTTAGCACGCGATCGCAAGAACAGAAATGCCCCAAATTTTCGCGCGCCGGTGCCACCATTTCGGAATGAGTGACTTCTGGGCTGCGTAGTCACTAGCCCAGTTTGCTCAGCAGCGAGAGGGGCGAGGAAGCCCAGCAATTAGCGCAATGCTTGCTCCTCATTAAAGCTAAAAGAGCGGCCGCGGCTCCTTTTGGTATGCAAGACGCGCTCTGAAGTGCTCTGAGCGAGGGCAGACGTGCTGATGCTGACCAAGCCTGGCAATGATGCTGCAGAGGGCCTCAGAACTGTGAAATTGCAATTAAATTAACCTGAGTGAAGCTATTGGTTTGAGGCGTCGTTATGTGGAACATGAATTGGGTAGAATAACTGAAACTTGAGAAATTAAAAAAAAACCATAGGCGGACTCACTAAGCAAGTTGAAATGAATCATATTCATTTTTAGCGATGTTGCTTATTAATATACAATTCTCAATGTTCCAAGTGAAAGCTAAAAAATTTTAGGGATTTAAATTATTTTGAAACAATGGAGCGCATTGATTAAACAGGTCAGTCATCTTGTCGTCAAATTACTAGACCGTTGTGATCAATCTTGTACTCGCACCAGTGTGACCGGCAATAATGCTTCACTGAGCATTTTAAGGCCCGAAGAAGCCGAATAGCGAATTTAATTTTCATGCAAAGCTACGGTTGACTCTTGTTTGCTAACTGTCCATTCTGGGTCAACTGTTGTTACGTTATGCCTGTTTTTCAGCACTTTTTGAAAGAAATTTAAAAAACAGGATTGCCAGTTCAGATACAATTTTAATGGAAATTAAAGGTTAGGTTCGATAGGTGAAATAAGTAAGGCTAGATTGTGGTAGGGTAAATTGAGATGGGCTTGATGAAGATTGGGTTAGGATCTGTTAGGATTTGTTTCGTGATTAATGTTGAAAAAACGGGATTTTTTTCTTGGGGCCAGCTGGGATGAATAATATGGAATATTTCGATCCATGACCAACATATGTATAATGAAATGGAATAATTTTCATGTTGACTTGCATCCTCAAAGTTTTCTGAATGAGTCATTCACTTACACTTTTTTTTTTTTTTTTAATGGAAGTAACTAAATTATTTAGTCTGCGGCATTCCTGTCTATTGAGCATTAGAGTTAATACAGTATCTCATTCTCGAATTTCAAAGACACAGTTATGTATACATTGAGCATGACCGGTGTTAATTGACACCTAATCTGGTTCACTAATGTTTTGAGCACCATCTCGTATCTGATCAATCTTACCCAACTCAAGACTGATCAATCTCAGCCAACTCAAGACTGATCAATCTCAGCCAACTCAAGACTAATCAATCCTATCAAAGTTCGAGCGCGGCCTTGCTAATCCGACGAAACGAGATGAATTATTAGTAAGGAACTGAATTCTGAATTTCGGCTTAGACCGAGATGTGCAATTTCGAAGCTTATTTAGCTCTTAACACGATCGGACCGAGATTACAAGAACGCACTCTCACAGTTAATAGGGAAACTTAGAAGCCCATAGACCCCTCTAAAGGTATAGCATAGGAAATGGGTTTAGGTTCGTAAGGTTAGTCTCTCCTATGCTACAGGATTAGTATCCAAAGTGGAGATATTGTTAGGCTACCTTAGCTGTAGATTGGCTTTCGGGACTTGCATCTCCATCTCTTCTTTCTGTTCCCATGCCCTTTTTCACCCCCGCTTCTGCATCTCTTCTTCCTCTTCCATCTTAACTTTTTGAGTGTTACTATTGCGTGAGGTCTACCGCCATATACCGCCTACCCAAGTGCAGTTTGAGATGCGCAAAAAACTAATTTAATAATAATAAATAATAATTTAATAAAAAGCCTATTGCAATTACTACGTGAATCACCATAGTTTTTCAAATCCTGTGTAAAACTAGTCCATGAGCATGAAGCTTAAGGGCAAAACCAAAATCATGTGGGCTTTATATTCTTGGTCAGCGAACAGAAATAGCACAAAGTAATAGCAGTGGCGCACTATTTGATCCTTGCTGCTATTTTTCGGCTTCTTGGGAGGGTAGGTTAGGTTCACTATTTCAAAGTGAAACGTCTCATTCGCACCTCTCTGGGAGCAGAAGATATGCAATAGGTTAACCTACGCGAAGAAGACTGGCGCCTTCAAGGGAAATATTATTGTTTCTTTGGCTACAGATACGTCTTCGAAACTTCTATCTCTAGCACCTGCTCATTTTGTTTACATACTTTTTTATATATTTTATCGCTATCTCTCTAATGATTTTCTTCCTCATCCTACCAAACTTGTTATTTCTGTGCGCACGCCATCCAATGCGGCAACACACCCTGTGTACAACAGATGCCCTGTATTCCTTAGTCCGTCGTAAATGGTCCCTTCCTTTCCTGTGTAAAAACTTCTTAGCAATCGAAACGGAGTCTTGAATTACCCATTGTGCTAATGTCTCATTAACCTAAAATTTCACCGTTTTTTTCCTTTATTTTAATACCCATTGTCCAATTTCGTATTAACATTGTACAACATTGTCTTGAATTACCCATTGTACTAATGTCTCATTCACTTACAATTTCACCTGTTTTTCTCCTCTATGTTAATACCCTAAAATTTGTGGCTTTACTGTTAGTGTTGTAGGCCACTGAAATGCTCTTCTCTAAAATAAAAGATAAATTGCCCCAAAAAATATTGTAGGGTACGTATCAAGACAGCGAGGAAAACCAAAATGCTTGCATGGAAGTAACAGATGGATAATTGAAGCAAAACATACCTCAATAAATTGTCTGGCATGGAGTTACAGCGTCTTGTTGGCTGACTCCTTACAGTTTGGGAAGAGTAAGCTTTATTTCAATCAAGTTAATAGATACACTCTTGTTTATTTGTACTCAAACACCTTGAAATTAACAAGGGGATGAAATGATGGTTCCCCATTTTAAGCGCCTTAGCAGCGATGTGAATTGGGATTAACTTTCTGACTTCCTATTAAGAAATATCATGCTCGCATTGAGGAGTTCCAAAATTTGAGCTCTCCACGCACAAGCCCCGCTTTTCTACATGACCACAAGCCATTGCATAACGAGGCTTATGATGCAGATCTTTGAAAGAAAGGAATATAAGAATAAAGCTGAACAAGCATGTTGCATCTGTGCTTTCCGTGTTGCATCGTTCAAGCAATGACATTTGGAAAGTTCCTTGCTGCCGGTCTCTTTTTTATGAAAACAAGGAATTATTACATGCAGAAGATATATCTTTTATTTTACTCACTCGCGTTTTACTCTGTCAATCCCATACTGAAATCTCACGAGCAAGATGATGTTCGTACATTATATGGGCCTTATTCTTCATGCACATATCATGCGTATAACTTCATCATCCCTCTACCGTACATAAAATGCCACATACATTACATGATGATCGAAAAGAGCTCACTCACGGTATGAGTAGGTCTCATTTATACTAAAACTGTTCAACTCACGCACGTGATCTAAACCGAAAGTTTTTATCTCCCTGTCCACACAGCGGCACCAGATCAGCCGTCGAGGAGTGGTTGTGTTCTGAAAAAAGCCAGACCGGTTGTTGTCTCTGAAGTGTCTTTGGGGTATACAACGGACCTCGACTGATTGAGATGCACCACTTGTGAGCACTAGTTTATTTTGGCCTCCAAAGTTAGATGAGAATTCGTTTTTTTCTCTTCGCTAGTTCCGTCTTGTTTCCCTGTGGGAGTGGGCAACGTAATGCGCGAAAGGTTTCTTGTCTGCGTGATCGAACATTGGGTCTTTTTGAGACTTGTTGCCGCTCTGTAATATGCAGATCTCGCTCATGCATAACGAAACTTTTGTTTTCATGATGTGCAAGTGTCATCACTCATCTCGCATGAGTTATACCTATAATAATTTGAAACTAGATGCGGTTTTTCACAGATGATTCCAAAAAATTATCGAAAGCATATCGATGCCTTTGGAAAGAGTTACAGCTGTAGATGGAACGTTAAACATGACTTGGCCCGAAATACATTTATGAAGGAAAGGTATTCATTTCTGCATTGTTTACAAGACTGTACCTTGACCCTGCGTGTAATTACAGCTGCAGTTTAAAGCATGATCATTGAGTCAATAAATCAAATGTGTATTTCGCCATTAGTCGAATTGCTTTCAGAAAAATACCTATATCAAATTTCATCACACTCAAAACTGTAAATGCAGTGTAAAGATGTTTGTAATTTTTCCCTATGATTTTCACCAACTTCTTTTTGACATAAATTTAACTCGATCAAGTTCTGAGAAGTGGCAAATACGAAGCGTTGTTACGTAGTTGACTTGTATGTTTAATATATTCTAGGATTAACTTTGCATTCAACTCCAAGGAAGTTACCGTGCACGATATTTATGAGGCTGCCATAGCTCTTTATTAAAATAAAGAATGCAGTGCTCTCCGCATGCGTCCGCGTGAAAATAAGAAAAAAATATAAAAAAAAACTTTACTTCCGTCTATTCGCTTCCTCGAGCCTGTGGAATTTTGTTGTTAGAGACTAATGGCCAACTTGCATGTTTCCACGTACGTGAACATTAAACTTTTAAGCTTTTGCACGTCAAAGTTTTCCTGTACTATCCCTTCAGCTGTAATAGATCTGCAACTATTTTAAATCAGTCATGAAAAACATGTTTATAATTTATTTCGGTTGCTAAATAAGTAAGATAAGCTGAGATTACTCTCTAAACATTTTGGAGGATCAGGGTAAACAAGCTGTCGAATAGTCGTGGGAAATCATGGTAAATATGTTAATTTGCATTGAAATCGATGTTTTATCCGTGATTCATTGAAATTCGTGTTCTTGGTTTCCTGATCTATTGCGAGATCCTCGCTTTACATGAATTCTAAACTCGTCACCATAAATTTTCCCTTCAAGATGGAAATAATGGCTATCTTGTTCTTCCAAATGCTCTGCAAACTAAACAGAATTGGGAAATTGATCCTTTGATCCGTAAGACGATTCCTTACCGACTTGAGACCTTATTTTCCTATTTTATTGTTCACTTTACATGGACTTAAATTTTACGGCTTCTGAAATTTCATCTCTTGAACGTTCAACAATACTAAACTTATAACCCCAATTTCAAATTTTTCTACAATGGCATTCATGAATTAATTTCGAATTCTTCTTAAAAACGTGAGCAAGAAAACATCCTAGCCTTGATTGAAGGATTAGAATGATGAAGCACTTAATTTTCATTTCATACTTCAAAAATTTATAACAAAAATTCATCGCTATTTTTATTTTTCGCCTCATTTTTTCAAATTTGTTGTTTAAGCTTTTCAATCTTCCCACTGTTATGTAATTTTTGTATTATAAAAATCAAGACTATCAACGTTCCAGTTCTGTGCATCAATACAACTTAGTTGTGCGCGACGTGCATCACTCGATGAGCAAGTTAATTAAACATCAAGTGTCTATAATTAGGATCGTAGAAGGTTCTCGTAGAATAATTATATTGAAGCTTGAGTTGTCATTTCCAAGGCCCTCTCAGGGCCACATAATCATTTTTCACAATGATCATCATACACGATCGTTTAAATAGGAATTTAATATTGTAAAATTTTATCGAGAAACTCAATTCTTAAACTCATTTGCTCGCGTCTTGTCCTTCTTATGAATTTACATTGCCAAACAAAATTTAAGTGGTAGCTATGATAGGTTTATCGACTCCTTCCTGTAGCATGCCTCGGAATGAATGAACCGTTTCTACATCTCTGATGATGTTTACCGTAAAAAAATCACTGCCTTCGTTCCAACAGCTTCTTTTGTCACAGTTTTACCATCAAATATGTGTAATAATCTAATCAGAAAATTGTGAACTTTGGTGTTATATATCTCTCAGATGGTCACAGATTTTGTTTCGTTTTTTCACATACGTAATATATTGGTGAGGATTGGTTGCCTGACGCGATGTTTTATTTTAGATTAATAATTAAATCTAGTTATAGTCCAAAATATATAATTCCAATTGGCATGAAGAAGTTTTAACTTATTGACTAATTTTAATGCTCGAATAGACATGTTGCAACGTTTCTCCATTGTTTTTTTCTTAATAGCTCCATGTTTCTACAAATAATAACCAAATGCATACATCCTTTTTACAATAACCATCTCAACCTCAACTTCATAGCGTGCACGCTCCCAAAATTCATAAATGAGTGTTATGTGCATCATTCAAAGCCGAAACTCTTCTTACTTTCAGGTAATTGCATCATTGAGAAACGAAAGTCTACCACTGCGGAAAAATATGCCTTATACCTTAACATGAAATTCACATGCTCACGCACAGAGTTCAAATCAAAATGACATTCGATTCATAGAGATGATAAATTTTATCGGAATTTTCTTCGTTTTTAAGTTTCTGAAAATGACATTCACACCGCATATGTAACTGAACCAGACCACCAACATTCCAAATCTGTACTAGGCGTCCCTATCAGTTGCTCGGTCAAAAATCTCCCAGTTGCGGAACCTATAAAAGGAAACAATTGGAGCGGCTCTAAATCTGAGCGATAACGCCTCATCTCGTTCATGTTTTATCGAGAGGCCATTTGGTGCGTAGAAATATTGTCTCGCTTGTTGGCAGCGGTGAAAATTGCGCCTTCAATTTAACTGCAAGCGGATAGAGACAGGACTTTTTTTTGAGCATCAGTTGATGCCGGCAGTGCGCATCAGACCGCAATTTACGGGCGCAGAGATTTCTGCCTCTGATGAAGCGAAAGTTGGCACGTGATTGGCTGTGGTAGGCCTTAGGCAGGGCTTTAAAATATTACGCCTCGGAAGCGAAAGTGTTTCGGTTAGGCTGCATCATATTATGGCCCTCACCAAATGGGCTTCGTGTTGGCTTTTAATACTGCCACTCACCGGTAATGAGCTTTCTTGAGTCTTGAAAATTTTGCGGCAAATGAAAAGATGTACAGTGCAGGCTCGAACTAAGTGCGCCTCAAAATTGAAGTATAATATGATTCACAGCCTTTTTGACGAGGGGTACCGGGGTAAATTTTCCCGCCTATAAAGGAGAGTTATTTGCATTGTTGCTTACCGTTCAAGTTTAACGGTGAGGATTAAGTTTGCGCGAAACAGAGATAAGCACTTCAAGAGGCTAATTTTTACGCCAGAACCAGAAAGCGCGACGTGCTAAAGTAGTACAAAAGAACAATACGTGCATTTTTCCATCTTTTTCGGAGGTACACTCGCATTTTCGCAAAAGTGAAGTGATCGATGTGAGTAACGTTGAACAACCAAACAGTAGTGAAAATATGTATTGCATCTAACATGAATAGTGATAGTACGCAGTATTTAATCGTGCTAAAGTGATTGAATATTATTATAAGAAAATTTAGACCATATGAAATCTGGTACAATATCTGTAATTGAAAGAAATTACCACAAACATAAGCTCGAGGGCTTGTACGAGGGAAAAGAAATTAACATTTCTCACAATATCTTCAGCATACGAAAAGCAGCACAGATTTAAAATCAACTGTGACTGCTCACCGATATTCTCTTCATTACTTTTTGTTCCTGAAAAAAACTGATATTCTAGGCAAATTTTTCACAGCACCAAATCGAATAGTTTGATTTCGTAGGACACCGCTTAAGTGCGTCTGCTCGATGGTTACGTGGAACCTCGGCTTTCTGTTGATTCCTCGTGCTCTCCCATGAACCCATTCACCTCTTCCCCATGTCCGAAATAACATGAAAAGTTAGAAACTAGAAAACTATAAATAAAACTCCCGAGATCACTAAACTCGGTCATTGCCTCTTTTTGAGAGCAGGTAATTCACAAAAACAACCTCAGAGCAATCTTTGTCGAAACAGCTTCTCCTGTCAGCTCCACATATTTACGCCAGGAACTTTTTTACCCTCTTCCAAGTCCAACTTTTTCGCCGCCTGCATGCATGTTTTTCGCTGCCTAAGCGATTTAAGCGTATAAATCGCTCAGGCGGCCAAAAATATGTATGCAGACGGCGAAAAAGTTATACTGGGTTTGCGTTCCTGCGAAGACGCAGTGACAAACTTTGGCAGCATGCCGCAATTAACACGTCACGTAGCTTGTTTAACTAAGGCATTAAGATCTTGTTACATTTATGAATTCATTTTAACACTATATAATTCATCTCACATAGGTTGACTGTAACAATTGACTTCCCCATTGATTTTAAGTTTTGAATTCATCTGGAAACCAGAGTGAGTTTATGTAAGTCGGTTTTGTTGAGTAAATATTGATTTCGGCGTACGGTCATTTAAATGCATTCGTAATATTTTAAAAACAGGTGTTATTCATAATCTAATGTACCCATGTACCTATCCACTCCAGTCTCAATCAAAATGTGGAAATGAAGCGCAAAAGCTCTCTAGTTAAATAGTTATAGTAATTGTCTAACCAATTGAGGCATAAGTCTCTAAGATTTATGCAGTAGAAATTCATTTGCATAAACTCATTTGACTTGGTTTCATTTCACTCTAGCGCACCTTGAAACTGTTCTTTAACTATTAATGGGATCAGAAAACGATCCAATAGCGGAAGAACCAAATGCCACAGAAATGGAATAACCAAAGAAATCAACCATGAAAACTTTTTGTGGAATTAGTGATACTTGTCATTAGGGTTTTTAATAATTCTCAAAGATTAAGGAGCATGAACTTTTAGGCGAATGGCTCTATGCCCCATCGGGTCGATATGTTCAGTGCGCTGTTTGATGATTTTTTTTTCAATGAAAGTTAAATCATTCTACCATTCAGTACTTCAACTCAACGTTTCATTCTAAATTTAACACCTAAATATAATCTGCAAGCAGAATTTCAATGTAAGAGCAAACTTAAAAACCATAGCCTCCCGTCTGTGACCCCAGCTAGAGAAACAAATGCAATCTAAGGAGCTTCAATTTAACTCAAGCATTTACGTTGCACGTCGATTTATTGCAGTGGATTTTCTGCACCAGGGTTATAATCTCAGCGTTGCTGTGCTTGAATTCGTGAGCGCAGGCGAAAATACACAGCCTCTCAGCTTCAATTGGAGCACTTTGAATTTAGCGCCAACACCAGTTGTCTCTTTGACATCATTTCATCATACAGTCTGACAATATTGTATTTAACTATTAGAAGGAAGAACCACAACGGCAAAGTAAAGAAGGGAATACCACAGCCTCGCGTATGTAACAACTGAAATTTGTAACCAAAATGTAATGAGTTATCTTGTTTGAATCCTTCAAATTCTTCCTTCGAATGCCAAGCCGTTGATGAAACGAGAGAAACACAATATGAAATAAATGAATTGAGAATTAAGCTGGTTCTGGTTATGCAATTTTAAATGAAGAGGGTCAGCGGAAATCCAATAAAGTTCTTCAGTTAAATGTGAAGCGAACACATGAACTGTGCTGAACATGTCGGGAATTGTTTGTGGACTTTGGAGTGACGACTGAGGTTTTAGACCTCAAGACCTCGAGGTCTCGGCGTCGAGTTAAGACACAGCGCCACGTAATTCGGTTGCTAATTTTTAAAGAAATTGAGTTACGGACTGCCCTTATTTTCTTCCTTCCTCCCAGGATAATGAATTCAATTTAACTTACAAGTTGCTGAAAATGAGTCTGTGTTCTTCATAGCCGATATCTAAGTAATAAAGTTTGGGATAATGCTCCGTGGTAGTACGACTGAATGGAACGATGCAAAAGCTCTGCTTCAATTAGAAAATTATAAATAAAGTCCCCGAGATCACCAAATTCGGTCATTGTCTCTTTTTTAAAGCAGGTAATTTCACGAAAACGACCTCAGAGCAATCTTTGTCGAAATGGGTGCGCTTGTCTGCGCGATATATTCATGTAAGTAATGTCACTTATTGTCAAACAATTTACGCCAGTTATTTACGTGAGTAATGGCTTACAGTCACTAATTGCCGGAACAATTTCAAAAGTCTAGACTCTAGACTGTCGAATTTGTTCATTTTACGGTGCAATTTTTTCAGTTTGCTTATGGTTTTGTTTAAATGTGTTCATGTTTTTGCTTTATTTTATTTTTGATTTTGCTTTATTTTGTGCGTTTTCTTGCGCTCATTGGTTGCCACTCGTTTCTTCACAAATGTCTCTGCCTCCCTGCTGACTCGTATTGACATCCATTAGGATCAGTAAATACTAACGAAACCTGCTGCTATAAGGAACGAATTGCAGCCATACTTATCATACCATATCATGTCATTTGAGCTCACCAATACCATCTCATACAATATCATGCCATACCATTTATTTTTTAATTACTCGATCTTTCTTTTACAGAATCCTTTAGTTTTGTGTTTACATAGTTTCCACATAGAATTTGTGTAAGCAAACAAGTAATATATGAATTGTTATACCGTAGAGAGAAGCTCTGAAACTACAGGGTCACAAATATCCTTACATTTGAGTTTGAGTTGATTTTCGACCAGGAAAGCTGAATTAAAACACACTGTTTTATTCAGATATTTTTTTTACCAGAACTATCGAAAATTTTATAATTATTTATAATAAATAGTAATTCATAAAAACACATTAGGTTTATAATTAAGTAGTATCTAGATACCTTCATAGATTTTTGTGTTGGCATAACTTTCGAAAATTTGGTCATTATTATTAATGAATTGAAATTAAGCATATTAGGGTTATAATTTTGCGTTTCCAGGTACCATGTTTCCTGTATGTAAAGATAACCTGACCGCCAGCAACACCCTATGCATTCCTATTTATCGAATTTCTACTTCAGTTAAACTAAGCAAGTACCAAAATGAACTCTTTCAATGAGGTGACGTAACTTCATCTCGAAAAATTGCTGATAGATGTTTTTCAACATGGTGATGAACGAAGTTCTTGATATTCGGTAGAATGCATTCTGCATGAATATATATAAATTTCCATGAATATATATAAATTTCCATGAATATATATGAATTTCCATTAAATTGTAAGCTAATTTGAGATCCCATGAAGTGAAAAACACGAAGAAATTATTATTCTAAACATAAGACGGCTTCATGAACACATGAAACAAAAACTGAACTTCAATTCCTCCCGATGAAAACAAAGAACACTTCAGTTGGACAGGCAGCGAAAGAAATTGAAAGAATATATATTTATATGTGTGCATCCACAAATATGAATATATGTATATACAGTATGTCCCACAATAATCCGAACCGAGTATTTACATTCGTATCAGTGATATCATAACAATTTTGCTTGAAATTAAATGCTTATGGTATTCTTATGATGGTTTTACTAATACCGGAAATTAAATACTCGGTTCTGGTTTCTGTGGGACATACTGTATATTTTAATGTATACATTAGAGTTGATCAGTCATGTAACTACAATTTTGTAGTTAATATTCATCATTCCTCGCAGCAAAGGAACTCTACGAAAAAAACATTATATCTTGTACAATGCCAGAGATAGGGTGGAATGGTTTTCCAAGCCACCAATTCTTGCTTACCCAACCTCGGCTAAGCAAGAGGTTTTAGGACAGATCAATGGATTTCAAAAGCAAAGTCGTCCATACGAGCGCTCGTGTAAGTGACATGGTGGTATTTGAGAGTCAATAGTGACTTGGCTCGCTCATGGATGTCAATAAAGCGATCCAGCTGGTGCCAGAGCCAGCTGCGCTCCAGCTCCACAGGCTCTGCCCTCGTTGTGCTGTTGAAGTACAATGAGAAAAACAGGAGGTGTTTTTGACACACTTGACTGCGGCACCACGCATGTCGAAAAAGCCGACACATCGGTGTGTGTCATGGGGGTACCATGACACACTTATGTGCGTCACAAGAATCACTTGTACTAGCCATGATTCCCTTAGCTTAAATCTACGGTGCGCTAAACTCAAATTAACCTACCATCTACTATCTAACTTTTAACTTGTAAGCCTTCATTTTGTAAAGTATGCAATGAATGTGCTGCGAAAGGTGTGTTAGCTGTGACGCTCACCTTCACAAAGCGAGGCTTGGCTGTAATCGACCGGTATTTATGTTGAGTATACGAGTATTAGAGTTAATATTTAGTGAACACAGAACACTGAAATGAGCACACTGAGTTCAGAATACTCGGAGAATATTCAGCTAAGTATATGTATACCAACTACTATATTGCAAATCCTAGCAATTAATTCCCCAAAAGCTGTTAGAATAGTGAAAAATTAGAGCTGAAGATCAACACACCAGTGCATTTTAGCATTGGTGCATCTGCCAATGGGATGTTTTTTCAAATCGTAATGTATTCAGAAATTGAGTAATTAATTATAGATCATTATGAAATTCAGAGGCCAAGGAATGGTCTATTGCATATAATTATTATATTGCGACTAATATAATTTTTAAAGTAATTGAGTATCGAAAACTTGTGTCTCTGCGGTACTCATTCAGGAAAAATTTTTTTTAAAATTTGTCCTTACCAGTTTTTTCATTGAAATTACAGTAATGTTTAGAACTCATGTTTGCAGCATCATGTAAATTTTATCATCGTCAAAACTTTCATGGAGAAATTTCCTCCAATAATCTCGTAAGAAAATTGAAGTAATAATTTTCCACATTTAAAAAATATTCCCAATTGAATTTCTATTCTAACGCTCGATAAAATGCTTCAGCATTTCCTGTATAGGCCTTTAACAAAATTACATAAATTTTAAGAGGCGTAGAGGGGATGTACTTCTTGCATGTACATGAACGAGGGGCTAATTTTATCGCAATGTTCGCAAGATATCACACCAGGCATCTGTCGACGTCTCGAAATGTTATTTTCTGATCGTTTTTTTCGAAACACGGATCTGTAAGCTGGCGAAGATCAAAAATGTCAATAGAATTTCTGATGTAAAAAGGCCTTGACTTCAATACTTTAGCTTCGTTATCGAAATTGAAGGATGAAAAGCTGCTCTTTCATGCGCGACTAATGAGCATTTCGGAATGTACTGGGAACTTCCCCGCCTTTTTCCCAGTAGAGGCAGCTAATGATCCGTGCGGAATATTTCTACATCATTTTCACTATATATTTCGGTCGCAAGAGCCCAAGAGTAAATGTTTGGACTTAATCCTGACATTTCAGACTAACTCGGTCATGAAATTTTTAAGCAGAGATGTTGTTTTGAAAATTTACCCGTTTTTTATTCAAATTAAAATAGCAACATATTTTGAAGCGCTCATTTGTGCATAAAATGACTAAATTTGAATCGAAAAACTTATTCAAAGTATAAGAAATTGTTGCTCACGATAGAAAAGGGAAAATAAAGGTAAATTTGTAAATGAAAATAGAAGTAAAAGCTTCGATTCAGAAAAAAAAACACAATAAAATTCATTAATGGAAAAGTTTTTTATTAGTATGACTTTGAGGAGTGAAATATTTTTTTTTATTCATGTTATTATCTTCGAAATTGTACTACCGCACAGTTCTTGTAACGCTGTTCTTCTGCGTGTCCTGTCTGCACTAAATTACGAGCTTCGACTGTTACTGGAAATAGAAAGTATGGAAATAACGTCCTAAACATTTTCCCAAAGTACATCCTCTTATTTGCTGATGTTTATTTTTATGACTAAATAAATACAATATCTTCTAACCTCCTATTTAGCTCCTTTTGAACATAAGGGTAACGAGGTCGAAGCTAAATCTTCAGTATCAAACTATTCTTTAACATGAAAAGCTAGAAATAATCACCATAAAGTAAAGTGTTGTGGTAAAAAGACCTGAACACTGAACATACTTTAAAAAAAAGAAAGCAGACTCAGACTTAGCATGCACTGAATATTTGTGCAACATAAGCAGCATCTTGCTCAATAATGATGTGAATGATTACAAAGCAATTGATTATTGGAAGCTTCTAACAGATGCTCGACTTGATTTACTTTCAAATAGATTTATGAGAAATAATCAAACTTATTAAACCCTTTTAAGGACTATAAACACGTAAGAAGTTTCGTAGCTTTCAAGTCTAATATAAACTCGGAATCAACGAGCGACATGCAAGTTCCTAGCGATTACTACAGCCAAAAACTGTCAGCATCTAAGGAGGATAGATTATTTAGTTGCATACAGGTATGCTTCGACTTAGATCTCAGAAGCAATTCCTCATTTCAAGTTTCCTGTGTCTACTGCATGAGTTAGTCACTTTTATCATCCATCAATTAATTGTGTTCAGAAAATCTTCAGGGTAAAGCAGCTGGGAAATAAGCTTGTCAACTCCGAATGAAGATGGATACTTGCTCAATTTTTGCATACAACCTTAACTTCGGTCACAGCTTCGAACCCCGACTAATGAACCCAGTAAATAACCGACGCTAGAAAAATAATAGATGATTTATTTTTGTCCGGGGAGCTCATGATTATTGGAAAAGGACATTGTTGGCGAAGTTAATTTAGCTTGGATGGGTAGACTAAGTTAAAACGTGACCGTAAATTCGTTCACGAGCTCAAAAGTGCAATCTTTTGGCTCACAGGTGCATTATTGAGGTATAAACTCAATGGGGTAATGTTTCTATCTGACGTAAATAGCAGTCCAGGCACAGTTTGAGCTGATGCACCACGCTGTGCCAAAATGTGTTGCAGCGTTCAAACAATACTGTGAGACAGCGAATACAGCTTAAAAGCCGACGAACTTCGTTGAATTCATCAGGGTCATCTAATATTTGACAGGAATAATATAGAGAAGCCGGCAAAGTCTGGCGAATTCTTTAAGACTTTTCCTTCAAACAAAGATTGAAATATTTGAACGAAAAAGTGAAGAATGAGCAACTTGGGTGCTGCTATAAGTAAACGATTATCCTGCCTCTGAAGTTACGCTTCAAAAATAATTCTTCAGGTAGTTTCTGCCATTTTATTATTGCACTGGACGAACTTGTAGCTAGAAAAGATGGATAATTGGGGATTTCTGTTCACTGTGAGTCATGTTCTTTAGGTCAAGTTTTTTATCTATCATTCTTCACAGTTCAAAGTTAATAATATTGATACGCTTGTGAATCGGACATTCAACTCCTGCTCCTCTTTTGAATCATTGGACTTTCCGTTTTATTTAATTTGATGATATTTCACAGCAAAATGATTGCCTCTTCCTGATTTGGATGATTAAATGAGAAATCTTCCGAAAGAAAAATATGATTTTATATCTTGAACCGTAACACGCGATATTCTAAGCATACTAACTTATATTTTAGTGTTCAAGAGAGAAAATGCAACCTGAAATATAGTACCTATTATCACTTCTTATCTCCTGCATATCTTTAAAAACTGTGTCAACCCATTCAACTCCAGTTCATTTTATCACTGTTAGGATAAACCTCCTTTCCGTCTCTCTTCTGGTCATATCTACAAGTTTAGTGAGTACAATGTGCATCGTCGTACGTCGGCTCTACCACCCGTACATTACATGTCACACTGGCGGAACTCATCAAAGGTAATTTTAGAACCGGGACTCTGGTTTATCATTCTCCACACTCCAAAACAACTCATGTAGAGTGACAATGTGACGTTTAATTTTTCAACTTTGATTTCACCATTACATGATCTGAGCAAAATCTAAATAAACTTTGATTTTCGAATGTTTTTATAAGAGTGAGATCATCGCAGTCAAATTGAAATGTAGAGCACGCTCCTCTTGCTTTTGGTTGGTTACTGTGTAGCTATAGTGGTAACTCTGCCATTGTTTTTTTGTAGCGCTCTGCTGTTCATTTTTACTTTCTTTGTGCTTGGCAAGAAGTGAAAATCTTCTGTGTCGGCGGAATTATAAGCACCCATGATAATACTGGAATCCTTACTGTTCAGTTGATGTGAAATGAGATACTTTTTCTTGGTGCGGATGTAATGGGATTTGATTGGTTTCTGCGACACCATAATTTTTCGACAAAGGTAACTAAAAACAGTTCTGTGTTGCTCGTTAGGTTGAGTTGTGTTAGGTATAGTAACTCATATAAATACGTTTGTTCCTAATACTTAACACATTGTTTTTTTGTGCTGGAATGACATTGACCTCACATTAAACGCGTTGAATTCTCATTGCGAGCTGCTATGTGGCGATCTGTGTTTTATCCATGGCAATAGTATGGCATGATTAAATAATTTAAATAACATGATTATCTGACAAATTGAATTATTTAAATACTTCTTTCGATAATTCCTCGCATCTTAACGCATAATAAACGACCGTTCAACCTAATTGTAAATTTAATCTAGCGAAATCTTTTCTTCAATGGGATTTGTCTGGTACATTTAATGCAACGAGAATAAATGTCACTTTTCTATCGTTTTTTTAAACTATTTTTTGAAATCTAAATCACTAGTGAAAATATTGACACTTTTGGATGTTGACCTGAATTTTTGGGTGAAAAAACATGAGAGTAAAAATTGAATCCCTCCATCATATTTGAATTTACATTGAGCGTATGTTAAAAGAATTCCTGGGAAATGAAAGTGCATAAACATCATGGAAAGTCCATCGTTGCAATGCGCAAATCTGTAACTTAACTTGGGTCTCCATAAAAACGCTTGTGAACGCTGAGGAAGTTTCTAGCTTGTGTATCAGAAATCACGTTCTGGAACCCTCTGATAAGATGACGACGTAATTCACTGGATTTTTTTTTTGCAACGCTGCCATTCATTATGCAATCCTGTGACACAGTTTACATGGTGCTTTTAACGTGTAATGAGTACTGAGGGACATTTTATACCTCAAATTCGCGTAATCTTATGCCTTCTCTATATATTTTCGTATCGTAATGACGTAGTCAAACACATCGTTACTGAATCGCTCTTGTCATAAACAAATCCAGCAAAGTACATTTTCCTAGTAAATCTACTTCAATAATGCCCACAATAAAGCGCTGCAAATGAAAATAAATCCCATGAGAGATGTATAATCCCAGCAAGCTAATTGACAGCGCAAAAAAGTCCGGTTTTAGCTGCTTTGATTTCCCGACAACAAACAAACTCAGCAATTTACTCCGTTCCACGAAGGGAAACACGCTATGTCGTTTTACACGTTTATCAAATGTAAATACCTTGTATTGTGCTCCTTGATATATCTCACATCATTTTCACGAGTTACGTACGCATTGTAAATTGTTACGCTCCTGTGGAAGCTCATGCGTAGCGCTTTGATTTCAAATGCAGAGTGAACATTTGCACAGCTAAACCCAGTGGGTTTCAATACGCAGTGCTGCATAGCAAAATGAGGGTGTTTTGAACTGTATAATTTATGATTAAATGAGATTTCTACTCAAAGCATGACATGAAAAGTTTATCAAGACAAAAATGCATTGCAGTTGATTGAAACATTCAAATTGCTTGTAAATTACCATACTGATTAAACCTGCATTTTTTTTAGTATCCTTAATATTGTTCGGGATCTTCATAACTGTTCGACACCAACACAGATACAATTAGCTAAAAATCGCAATAGTTTTCGAGGCTGCTTTCTAATAATTCGCTCAATAATAAGTCCTTAGATGAGATTAGATGTTAGTTTAAGCATCCTTAACAAAAACAAAAGCATTCCAAAAAGAGGAAGCAGGAAGGCACCAATTACTATGGAGTTAAGGCGGAGAGCACAAAATTTATGCAAAAAGTGTATAGAAACAGTAAGTTGAGAAAGAAGTTTATGAAACAAGATAAAAGTTGAAGAAGAAAGTACACAGTATGTCCCACTAAAACCCGAACCGAGTATTTATTTTCCCGTATCAGTAATACCTTTTCTATAGGTTAATTTTGAAGGATAATTTTGCTAGCACTTAAATGCCTATGGTATTGTTATGATAGTATTACTGATACGGGAAAATAAATACTCGGTTCGGGTTTTTGAGGGATATACGGTATAGCAAGTGCTGAAAAACAGGACAGCAGTGAATCGGAAAAAAATGGTCCGTAACAAAAACCCAAAAACTTCATTCTATTTCAACGAAATAGAAAAATTTTTATTTAAACCTTTATCTCGACACCCCACATGTTTCCCTCGGTAGCGTTTATTCCCATAGACAGAATAGTTGGAAATCCCTGAGGGGATCATTAAGCACTTATTGCAGTTAAATTTTCTCTAACTAAACAATAAGCGTCAACAAGCTAAACTAACTAAACAACAATGTGACAATATCCGCTGCATACCTCCGACAACAAGCGCATTATTAAGCGCTTATTGCGCATTAATTTTCTCTAAGCAATAATAGCCTTAGCTGTTAATATCAGCTGGAGAAATTCGACAATGAAAGCATCATTACCGTAGTGTGTGGTTGCGCAGAAATGTCCACCTCACCTCCATAGTAGGTGCTTGCAGCGTTGATGTCCGGCGTGGAACGGCGCAGTTTTGCGCAGCCCCATGGCAGTTGTGGCTGTCATCAAAGGTACTGCGGAGATTTGCCATCATGCCATCGCCCCTGAGCGAAGAAAGCCTTACTGTACTTATAAGAGCACATGCCCTTATGGCAAGACTTGGACAACAGAAGTATTGCTTGACTTGTTGGCAAGAATATTGTAGCTGAAAATCATTGCCTAATCTCAATGCAACACTGCTGGATGATATCTGCAACAATTCCATTGCTTCAGATTAACAACAAAACTATTGCTTAAAACTATGCAATTTTTTACCTTTAAGAAAATTGAAAAGCAAACAGAGTAGCCTGCTTCCCTATTCAATTTTTTCCTGGGAAATGAATAACTCAGAACTTTGTCCCGTTTAAAAATCCTAATGGAGGGTGAAAGATCTATTATCTCTAACAAATAAAAGACAATCTCTAACTTGTACGATCTCTAACACATATTGGAGTTCAGTCAAAGAAAACATCACTGATGTTCCAACTAAGCTCGCCATTTAGCGCGCCATAATTTTCTTACGTTCCGCTCATTTCTCGAACAGTTCTTCAAAAAATATTCGCGTTCTTTTACAACATGTATTTTTGGCTCTAGATCCGGATAACTTGTAGAAAGTGGTAGTAAGTGTCATTTTAAAATTCTCAGTAAGACGTGTTACAGAAATTTTCCCTTGCAAATTCGTGATTGAAAAATTTGTGCCCGTTGAATTACCGAAATTTAAACTTTCTATTTGAGAAACTTAAATGGCCTCCGAGGAAAATAATAAAAGTCAAAAACTTTTCCCCTGCTGCCAATACTTACCGAGTCGTTAGTTTGAAAAGGTCGAGACTTCGGATATTTGCGAAGTTTGAAAGTTTGAATCATATGTAATTTGTTTCTTCTGAATAGTAATGATCAGTTCGTCACTGAAAATGTCACAGATGATGCATTCTTTAGCGTAAAACTTCAAAGTAAATTTAAAAGTTTGATCATTACAGGTAATGGATTCTAGAACATCTAGGAATTTTTTTCGAGCTAACCAGGAAGTTCTTGAAAGCATCCAGTCCTCTTGTCTTCGTTTCTATCCCCTACATACGTGTCCGATAAAAGTAGAAATTATATGGGACACCAATTGTTCTACTTATATAGTGGAAAACCGACTTATTTTCACTGGATCTCTGCGAATAAAAGCCCACTGCATCATCTCCTAACGAAGTGGTAGTACCTATAGATGTGCAAATAAATGGTTACGTATTTCTAAAATATGAAGATGTATAAAAAAATTTAAAATTGTTGGCAATGATAAATATTTTCATAGTTGGGTTTTGAATTTCTTGACGTTTCTCACCTCATACACTTATTTACCAATTGGATGGCTGGGAGAGGAAAATACGCCGCATAAAACATTCCAATTTATTCGAAGCGAACGCATGACAGGTGGGCAGATGCCGCACCTCCTGCACTCTGTCCTGCACTTCCTGCATTCTGTCTTGAACTTCCTGCACTTCCTGCATCCTTTCCTGCACTCTGTTCTGCACTTCCTGCACTCTGTCCTGCACTTCCTGCACTCTGTCCTGCACTTCCTGCATTCTGTCCAACACTTCTTGCACTCTGTCCTGCACTTCCTGCACTCTGTCCTGCACTTCCTGCACTCTGTCCTGCACTTCCTGCATTCTGTCCTGCACTTCCTGCATTCTGTCCTGCACTCTGTCCTGCACTTCCTGCACTCTGTCCTGCACTTCCTGCACCCTGTTCTGCACCGCAGAAAAGATGCGTGCACCAGAATTATACGTCGTGCAGTACAGCTCAACGAGGTGGACATCGGCGAGAAAAGCTCAATATCGAAGCATTGGAGATAACGCTTCAATACCGGAGAGTACAGCAAGAAGAGCAATTCAGTAGTGAAAAGAATGATTCAATGAAAGAATAATTCAATATTGAAGCGTTCACTGAAAAGAATAATTCAGCATTGAAGCGTTCACTGAAAAGAATAATTCAGCATTGAAGCGTTCACTGAAAAGAATAATTCAGCATTGAAGCGTTCACTGAAAAGAATAATTCAGCATTGAAGCGTTCACTGAAAATAATAATTCAGAATTGAAGCGTTCAATGAAAAGAAAAATTCAAGATTGAAGCCTTCGGTGAAAATAATAATTCAGCATTGAAGCGTTCACTGAAAAGAATAATTCAATATTGAAGCGTTCAATGAAAATAATTATTCAGTTCAGTATTGAAGCGTTCAATGAAAAGAACTATTCCGTATCAAAGCGGATATCGAAGATAATGGATCAGTATCAGAAAATACACCTCAGAGGACAGCTTAATATCAAAGCAAGCATCAAGGGAAATATTTCAATATCAAAGCATGCGTCGAAAAGGGTTCAAAATTGGAATGAAAAACTTAAATTACAGCTACGCATCAAATCCAAAGACGGATGCAGGTCGACAACAAAGAGCAAAATTCCAGTTAGCACTGCAAAACAACGTATGGAAAAATAAAGTTTTATAGTGACGAATTCCGGCTCATCAACGCCAGCGGGAATGGCGTAAAATGATGAGCCAGGGGAATTGAGCGATGCATTGAACAGGGAAATCCTACAAACGAATCGCAGGTACCAAACCTTACGGTAGAACGCATGATGGCGAAAAAATTCTCCGATTTTCCGAGATGGAGGACGGGCAAAAGATTGGTGATAAACGAGCAAACAGAGTAATGTACATTTTTTCTAAAAGAGAGAAAAACTGGTTTTTGAATTTTTTCTCCAATTGAGCTCAGGTTCAATAGAAATTTTACGTATTTTTTCGCTTGCAGATGATAGCATTCCAGCCCCGAAACGTTCACAATTCGTTAAAGGAAACGTGAAGATATTGAGAGATCAGTACAATTATTGATGAATTTCCGTGAGGGATCATTGAATGAGTGAAGAAACGGCTTATTAAAACTACTGACTGATTTACAAATAGAAGCCAAGTGCAGCAATGTCGATGGTAAAATGTTTTAGTACGAGTATTTAAATTCGCGTTCCTAGATCAGAGAAATCCGAATTAAAGAATATCTTTAAATTGAAGAACATGCTGTGCTAGATCAAAAAATACGAATTGAAGAACATATTTAAATTACAAGTTAATTGCATAAACACCTCATTTACCCGTCTTTCTAACAGATGTTTACTTCCTATAAGTTTCAACAGTGCGTAGTGCTTTCATCACACAAATGTTACCTCTCGAAAAATCCTCATGAAAGAAAAAGTAAAGGAAAACAGTGAAAACAATAGTCAATAAATACAAGATAAAATGAAAAAAAAGAATAAATCTAAAACTTGAAAAATCGGGAATCAAGTGATCCAGAAATCATTGAACGACGATCGCCGTAATCTCAGTTTTTTATTTTGTAATTGCCATTTTGGGAGTGAAATTAGTCGTCGTTAATTACAGTAGGAGAGCACCCAAAACCTTCGGGGATAAAGTAATCTATTCACTTCATTGAAATTAAGTTGATGTTCTTAAAATGAAACTCAGAAAATACGGCTTCAACTGAAACTTTCTTCAGTTCAGGTTGGTGACATCGCTGCATGTACGCCATATATCGGGGGCATGTTTGGCATGTATGCATTTGCAGTAACTAACGAGTAAATATCAAAATGATAAACATAAATTTAGAAATAAGTTACGTTACCATTCATCATAATTTCGAAAGCCATTTACCCTTCCTGATAATGAATCACATGAATGTTTTAGAAAGCAATTATTTTTACGATAATCATGGCCTCTAGATGCACATCAACTTTTCGCATCAAATGCAATGGCTGTAAATCATGAAGAAAAAAGTATTTCTAATCTGTATTTGCTATCACAGATCCTCTATGCTGGAGTTGGCTCCTCGTTTCATGTCAAGACTATAGTGCAAGGAAAGCGGCCGTCAAGAGCTAAATCACACCAGTCAAGAAGAATGACAGACAATGCTGCATGGAAAGAAGCTTGTTTATAAACATAAGCGTTTCCAGAACGCTGCAGAGAAAACACTTTGATGGGGTAAAGATTAGTGCATGCCCACGAATACTCTTTTCCAGTAAACATGAGATAAAAGACTGGGTAATTTATTTATACTCCCTTCCGTAGAGGCACGTATTCACTTAGCAGCAAAAACTGACCTGATGGTTTGAATTCTAGCAGCGAACTTTGTTTCTTAAATTTCAGTGATTGTTTGTGAGCTGTCAGATTATGAGCGTCGGAGGGTTTTGAAGCCATAAGGAATTCGCTCTAGTATGAATTTCGGGCATTCTTGAAAGTAACAAGTGTAGGCTACCATAACAAAAGCTTGCCTCAGCTATTAAACGTGTTCGTTGCAATGCATTCAAGGGTTTTTAGTTCAAGCCCATTTTAAAGTTTTTCCCCATAATTGACTGCTTTTGTAAATCACTAAGAAAAACGATCTATTTTACAAGATTGAATCTAAAAAAATATTTTAGCTAGCGTGATATAAGGAAAAATTGACGCAGACTTCATTTAAAAAGGCAAAGCCTGTTTTTGTGCCAACAAGTTCGACGACCAAATGAGCTGCTTGAAAATCCGAGACTTGTTTTTTATTATGCAGCGCCTTGAATTGTTTCCGATGTTTTCAAAGTGCCAATATGAGTAATTTTGCCCATTTTAAAACCGCTTGACCACTCAGTTATAACAAATCCTAAAACATTTATTTCCAAATTTACTTTCAATTTTCAACTTGTTTCGCTGAGCAAAAATCGACAAATTAGAATTGCATTAGAAGCCATTAGAATGATTGTGTTCGAAGCCTTGTTTAGTGTCATAATCCTGCCTGATTAACATACTAAGAGAAATTAAAATTCATCATTCACACCGTGGTGGTAAAGAAAGACAATCGCTATGCCATAATAAAAAGGTCGATTCCAAATTTTTTCACGCAACTTAAATGAAAAAAAATTATTTCAAAGATGCGGCACACGAAAACTTCATCGCACAGCGTTAAAACGATAAATAACGTCAGTGGTAGTGTTTTCTAACATTTCATTTCAATTCTGTAGCTCTCTAGTTTTGCAAACAAAATCTAATTCAATATTTATGATGGATATTTATTGTTCTTTTTTGCACTTTTTGGAATTCTTTGTATTTTACAGAACTGAAGATGGAGCTGGACTCCGAAACGTTTTTGATTTTGTTTTTTCTCGATTTGAGTAAATGTGACTAGTTTTATTAGCATTTTATTCGCTTTTAAATTTCTATTTGCATTGCGATTCAAGCAAAGTGATCATTTTTTTAAAAATATTCATGACGTGTTACAACTCAAAGCTCGGATCAAATGAGCTTTTGCATGAGCTAGTCTAGCTAATGTTGAGTTGAAAGGTTTACTCGCCAGTCTTTTAAAGAAATCATAGAAAAGCCTTCTAAACAAGTACAAAAATTTGTGCTAGTGCAGTTTCAGAAAACTCAGTTCTATTCAACTGATGTTCCTGTTTGCACAGATGTTAGAAATACAAGGTTGGGTTCAGCGCTGTGAATGATGGATTTTAACAATTGTTGCTGAATTTAAGAGTTTTTACGATTGTGAAACCGGAAAAAATTCACCGAGGTTAAACCTAGAAAAGGAACGAAATAAGAAAAATTTATTGTCACTAGGTTAGAGACGGAAATTCCCGAATGAGCAAAAACAAATCACTGAAGGCACAATCGTGCTGCCAAGTACAGTTGTGTTCTACTACAACTCGAGCTTCTTCTGACTCACATTTTCTCGTGAATGTCTTGAACGGTTTCGGAAAGCTCCTCACCGTCAATCTGACGCTGTAACACGCATTCATCATGGAGAACCTGACGATATTCGGAAAAAATTAAAAATTACTTCACATTTGGCCACTTTGAGAGCGTTTGCCACATGCCTGGCAAAAAGTTTACGTCAAAGTCAATCATTTGTGTCACCTAACCTAAACTAACTACATGAATAATTACCTGTGCTTTAAACTCTTAAGAAAATAGACTGCTAACATTATGACCAAAAAATACGCATATTTTTCTTATATGTTACATAAAATTTTATATTAATTACCAGGAATGAGGTAATTCAATCAATGCAGGTCTTTTGAAAACTCAATGTTTGGCTGGAAACTTTTGAAGTAGATTATATTCATTTTATTCAAGAATAGAAACTTTTACCGTTTCATGTACACTGCTGATCGTTCATAACGTGTTAAATTTACGATCAAAGAGCACTAAACACTTTCTGGTAAGGGGAATGATAAAAGAAATTGCCCATGACCATTTTTTGTCAATTGGAACGGACGATGTTTTAAGCATACTGATAGAGGCATTTTCAGGATAAGTGAGTCAAGGTTTTTAGTTCAATTATTCATTTTGTTACGGTTTGATTTAGGAGTTTTCGACTGGTTCGTTGTAAGAAAAATTTAGGTGAATCGCTGATCTAATTCAAAGATCAAGTTATCCCCAAATCTTTCAGCAATTTGTGCATGCAGAAGCGTTTTACGCGATTGTTTTATTTATGGAATATCATGAATACTGATCGCAAGTAACATATTTTGTAAGTAAGTTTGCTTTACTCATGTGGCAAAATCAATTGCAAATGAGTTTTTTCAACCACAGACTGCAGACAAATTCAGTTTTCTTCGAGGAACTAAGGGGCAAAATTAAACTGTTTCAGAATATGACACTGCAACTCAACATCCCCACAATGCAAATGAAGGATAAACTGGCTTTGAAAAAGTTTAATCACAAAATCTTGAGCAAGGAAATGCTGCTTGCGAGCTCTGGGAGCCAAGAAGTCAACCTGGGCAAAAACTCGGCCGGAACTTAAAGGCTTAACTTAAAGTTTAACTCAACTTAAAAAACGGAACTTAAAGGTCGCCAAAGTTGAGACGTAGATCACTTCGACCTGCTCAAGGCAAAGTCAAGCATCACTGTTGGCAGTCAAGTTAGCAGCACACTCTCACCTAACTCATTCTGACTAAACAAAAATATACATGGAGGAATTTTCTTACGCCAGAGCTGCAACAACGCGCTCAGCAGGTTAGGCATTGCACATGTGTTTGGCCTACGTCGAAGAAGCTCGATGTTAACCTTCTGACCCTAACCGAACTTGTTGCGTTCACTCCGTGGCCCTGATCTTCAATCCTTCTAAGTTGCTAATACGGTAACCTGTAATTTTTGAGGCAGACTCAAAAAATTGCACTGAAATTTGAACCAAATATGTACGAAGAAATGGGTTGATAACTTCCGTTTGTACGATAAAACATGACGTGTACTCTAGAATACCAAAGAGGCCGAAACTTCTGCATGAACTTCAGTGAGTATTTCACCTTCACACAGAAAAAATTGGTGCCAAAGAGAGTTGAAAATTCATAAAATTGATATATTTTATAACGGGATTGAACCAGAAACGCATTTCTTGAATTAGTGAAAAACTCATCTGAGAGCATGCAACTGAAGTGCTGACCGTACTTCCACAACTTCCAGCGGAAAGTAAAAGCTATTTGAACATATTTCCAAGCGCAGAGTTTTCTTTGCAAACTGGAGAAGTTCGACTTCAATGAAATTTTTATAACATTTCAAAGTAACTCGCACCAAAATTCATTTTTCACCTTTCTGCTGATGATATTGGCGTACTGAAAACAGGACCGAAAACTTTTCGGTCACCATGAGGCGAAAAGATTCACCACAAACATGTGCATTGTAACAAGTGAGGCAGAAAAGTATAAGTAGGATCCAATGATGAAAAATGTTAGCATTATGAGCCAAATAAAGAGGAAACTTTTATGGAAACCGAACAATAGATGAACTTATTTTGAAGAGAACAGTGATTAATGACTTGAAACACCTACGCTTGTAACTTAAAGTTAGTGAATCATATAAAAAAAGGTGCTTATATGAAGCCGAGGGAACGAACAGGTCGATATTCTGCTCAAAATACTTCTTTATCACATGTCATATCTCACTAATGGTAGCTTTATAAGTAGAGTCTTATCATGATCATTTTTCAGTTTGAGAAAAGAGTTTAGCAACGATATTTTGCTTGATCTTTATTGGTTTGCTCTCCTTAGTTGTTTTAAATCAATTTATTTTTCATTTGCTTAGCAATTTGAGACCATGCAAGGTCCAAGCATGCTTTCGAAATGGGTGTATAGCTGGGTGGGTGCATCGCAAATATCAAGCGCTGTAGAATTCCAGAATTGGTTTTCAGCGAGAAGAAAACTATTGAAGAGTTCACTGAAAAGAATGATTCAGTATTGAAGCGTTCAATGAAAAGAATAATTCATTGAGAATAATTCATCAGGCATTTGAACGAGAGAACGTAGAGCTTATTTCTTTGTTACGTCAGGTAGACATGGTAGATAATTTGCGAGTTTTTTCTCGGAAGCGAGAATTTTCGTTTGTTTCAAGTATTTTAGTATTGTGCACGAACAACTTCCCAGGAAAAATAAGTAGTTTGAATATTTACAGGTTCTTCAATGAATAATTTTGGTAGGCGTTGTATTCAATTTCTAAAAATTTCTCAATGGCCTTGTTTTGTAGTGTGAATATTTTATAAGCTTCACTTTTTGCCCGCACCCCGCCAGGCTTTAATGCCGCGTCAAATATGTAGATAGATCAGCACGGGAAAAAGATTTCAGGACAAGTCTTGGTGAAATATGTTTCGCTTCTCGTCAAATTCGAATGTGTTTTGTTAGTGTTAGAAATGAATAATTCACCATTATTTTGACTGAAGGTCAAGCAGATAGAAATTATTGAATTCATCGTTAAATATGTCAGATATACTATATTTCATGACCTAGCATGAGTTTCTTCGATACGTACAAAACTCATAACGACAATGAACAGCTCGTAAATTAACATTCGCTACACTTCGCTAATTTTTCCGAAAACATGTGCTGTTTCTTATCAGGCTGAATGCCTTGTCGGTAGGATTAGCGTCGCGCAAACCAGATGGTCTTTTTGATCGAAGGATCATTGGTGGCATGAGGGGAAAAGTGGTGACGACCATAGAACAGTGAATCAATCAATTAGCTTAAATTGTTGAATAATTGTTGGTTATTATTATACTATTAATATAATGTAAAAGTAATTATTATAGTTAGTTATTATTATAACAATATAACAGTGAACCAACAATTAGCTCATCACTGCCATACTGTCGGACTTTACCTCTAAAGCTGGATAGAGTCAGCACCAAAATTTGCATGCCTAAAAGTTAGTGCTCATGTCTTATAATTGATAACAGTAATCTGTCATCTGCATGTTTTTCGAGTTTTTAAAAAGACTCATCGCTCTTCCCAATCATTTTTTCCCACACATCACGCCAGACTCTCGCCACACTAAACTCAACCCTGAGAAAATTAACAAGTTATTAATTTTCAACCCTTTTAATTTTCAACGTTAATTGACCGTTGTTAGTTTCCAACGTTAAAAAATTTTCACCGTTAATTGATTTCAAACGCTTATTAATCAGCCCTGAGAAAATTAGCGCGTGATTCAAGAAACCAATATTCCATTCTGCTCTATACCACCGCAAATTTAACTTTTGGTTTCATCCCCCTAGTCATGAAAGTGTAGAGACGGGTGTGCATCGAAAAATTAATGCAAATGCATGGTCATGTGACCTAACAGCAGAATATTAAAGCCAATTTCTTTACAACGCTTATAGAAAGCGCTCGCATCAATTGATTCAAAGATTATAAGCAGCCATCATGCGGGCACTAAAATGAAATCAATTTTGACGCGGACAATTTCAAAATTGCCTCAACATTGGCAATGCACTTCTACACAGGCACAATAACAACACAAAGGCATGCTGAGTACCTACAGTTACAGTTCACTCTTTGGTATTTCCAGGCGGTCTTGCAAGTCTCGATGTTTCACCTAGTACTGTGCGCAAACTGCAGCCGGAGCTGTGCATCTAAATAGATATCTGGATTATCCTGTCAGAGCAATTCCGCCTATCTCTCATAGATATCCCACAAATAGCCGCTTCGTGTCATGGCCAGAAAATATGGCTCACTTTCGCGGTCGTCTCATCGAGGAACATTGCGGAAAAGAATTTATGAGACATCAACCATTCATTATGACGGGTAACTGAGGTGGAAATTGCGGCCTGATTTGACTTTCCGAATTCGCTTTAAGCGGTTCAACCGAAAAATACCTTAGCTTTGAAATTTAACGCTGGCAATCATCAATGAGCCGGAAAACTTCACAAGGGCTTGGAAAATTCGGCTCCTGGCTGTGGTGGAGAACAAAGATACAGTTAAACTTTTGAACTTCATGAGCGGGAATCCGGATGATAATTGCAGTGCACGACGAAATATGTAGTGGCATCAATGACAAGTAAGCCCAGGAACGTTTACAGCGGAGATCCCCTTGCAATTTATAATATCCTTAACTCAAATCCTTTCGCTAATGAAACATTGAGAGCTTATAGGTTCTCTCAACTAATCAATTGAAGGTTTTGCTCATTTTGAAGTTCAACGGATCTATTGACAAAACGCTTCGAAACGAAGCCGGAAGCACGCTATGATTAAGGTACGTACTAGCTTCCTGCTTATGAGAAGGGGCTTCATCTAACATCAGCGGGCGAAAACAATAAGTGAGATGGGTTGTGCCCTCTCCAAGGAATATCGCACAAAATGCACCCCATGAATCAGAGAAGCCAACCCATCTGAAGCATAATGTTTGCGACGCAGTGAAGGCAAATACGAAGGCGACTGCAGGTTGCACTACGCCTGCTTTCATTTTAATTAATGCGTCAATGAAGATATTTACTTGAACAATTCACATGGTGTGCACTGTTCAGTTGTGCCGCAACCATTAACTTGCAGAAAAAAAACGTGCAGATATTAGTGAATTTTCAACAGGAGAATGAGTTTCAGCTGAAAAATGCTAGAAAATTTTCGAAAACTTCGCATAGGTGTTGCATGCGAATGTGTGCAAGCGAACTTTTCCCATCATATTGAATGAATTTTTCATCATTATTGTAAAATTTTTTGTCAGCCAATCAACAATAGTGAGCAACTTGAATGGGAGACTATTATTGGTGAAAATACATTCTGATTAACCCGATATTCTACATAAATACCAACAGAAACTATTCAATACAGTAAATGAAATCTACACACATAAAATAAAATCTACATACAATAAATGAAATCTACGTTCAATAAATGAAATTGTACAAATGTTGCAAAACCTTGAACAAGTTCGCACGCAGCAACTGTGTTGCCCAGAAAGAAATTCACAAACTCGGATGCCAGAAAATGTAGGCAAATACATTCATAGTCAATTACTAGTATTTTTTGAATCTAAAAGACTTGACACATGGTTTCAGATATTGTGATCCACGGAACAGTTTTGCAGGAATACAAATGCGACCGTGACAGCCAAACCAGGATTTCATGCGCACGTTTGTGCCTCCATGCGCGTAAAAGAAAATGAAAATACATTGGAAACGAGGCTAAAAAAAACATCGTAACATATGAAATATTTTATGAAAGGGATATTACATAACATGAATTATACACTCCAACATCAAATAAAAGGAATATTAGAGCTTTGCTCGGCTCTACGCTGCTCTCTCCAGCTCCGCTCTGCTTTTCCCTGTTTTTTAATTTTTTATTCCATGAAATTTGATGCCATCATATTTTATTCTAGTCATTTCTTTTCTATTTCAGGCTGTTAGGAAGAGCGAAAAAGTCAGCAGGTGTTCAGAATCCCTTGATGGTGCGGAGCGCCACTCGAATATTTGCAGGCTTGCACGCACGGCCTTACCCACCTCGCATCCGATTCAGCTAATTAAGCCGGTATATTCACTAATGAATCATATTTATCAAACACATTCATCGCATAAGTTATTCATTCACAGATGAATCAAATTTATCATACACATTCATCATATAAGTTATACTTTCACAGAAAACAATCACATATAGTCATCATACATGTTAATCATGTATTTTCATTATATATAAATGATTCACAGATGAATCATTTAGAATTCAAAGTCCAACAACCCCCAGAAACAGTTAATGAATCTAGTACGGGAAGCTTACGTCCTCCACAAGGTTTTTCAAATCAAATAAATGTACGAGGAGCTCGTGGGATTCGAACTCGGGACTAGAAATTACCACGCCAGCGCACTATCGACCGCGCTATCGATCACCCTAAAAGATGACCGAAGCGCAACGAAAGCAATGCTGGCACAGTGAAAGCAGGCTTACGTCCTGACAGATATATATTCCCTTAAAATATCTGTAAGCTTCCCGTAAGCTTCCCGTTACTGCTTACTGACTGTAAGCTTCCCGTACTAGATTCATTAACTGTTTCTGGGGGTTGTTGGACTTTGAATTCTCGATGCATAAGGGAATATATGTCAGGACGTAAGCCTGCTTTCACTGTGCCAGCATTGCTTTCGTTGCGCTTCGGTCATCTTTTAGGGTGATCGATAGCGCGGTCGATAGTGCGCTGGCGTGGTAATTCCTAGTCCCGAGTTCGAATCCCACGAGCTCCTCGTACATTTAGATGAATCATTTATTAGTGAGGATGAATCAGATTCATTGAATAGAAAATCAATGAAAAACTCTAATTATTGCAAAAGTTATTAGTAAAACACATGAATAAATGATGCACCAAAGCCTTAAATGCGGGATTTGGTTGTGATGGCACTGAAATTTGTTTTATTTATTAATATACATTTTTTCTAGTTTTTTGAGCTGACGTTTATGTAAATTACAGTATCTATTTATTCATTGATTTTCATTTTTTTTTGTGCTGACGTTTATGTAAATTTCAGCCCAAGTGATCCAGACTGCAATTTCACCAAACATCTTTTTCATCTGCTGTAACACGAAGAAATTCTAAAGTGCAGAAAAATACTGCGCAGTTTGTTGACCGAAGTGAATGAGGGTGGTACTAAGCACAGTAGATGAATTTCCATCGTACTTTTCCCTTTAAGAATGTACTGTATATGCTAATATGAGACTGTAATCAAAGTAGCGGCAAAGGTGAGACAAAATAAGTTAGCTGATTACACAACCCAGGTGCAAAATCTTTACGTAAATGTCGTTTCTTTTACTCCTTTCAGGAACTCCTCTACTTCTTATTAGAATTTCACGATTTTTTCAGGCATTCCCCTTCTTTCTTTTATAACTTTTCCTTTTTTTGAAGCATTGCATTTGCCTTTCAATCAGTTCCAACTTTTTTCAAGCATTTCTCAACTTCTTCCAAACATTATTATAGCTGCTTCAAGGAAACGGCACATATATATAAATATATAAATGCACCCCATATATATATATATATATATATTTCATAGTCCTTTATATATACATGTGTTTTGCATCGCAAACCCACCATTTTTATGACCAAAGGCAATCTGTTTGAATTTGTAGATGAAGCATACGTACATTATTGTAAAATATAAAAGAACCAACCAAAAAGCAAGGAGCAAGGAAAACGGCTTTGTTTTAAACGAAGTATGTTCGCAGGAAGAAATATTCTCTGAATACGCATATGTAAATAAATATTTCTACCTATACAAATATCTGTCATGCAGGGGAGCTTATGCATAAATTTCGAAAACTGAGGCTAATAACATACATTTTTTTGCACAATTGTCTATCGAAAAAGATCACGGCTTTAAAAATCCTCCGATTTCAGGCGAATTTTTAATGCGTTAGAAAGTGATGGAATAAATGTTAGGTATAAATACTTTCATGTGTGAATTTTTCACTTGTCTGTTAGCTATAAAGCAGCTGCTAGCCAGGCATACCTGCAAGTATTTGATGAAGATGTCAGTCTCAGGAGTCTCTACCTCGAGGGGATGGAACTAACAATGTAGTGTGCGCAGCCCGTCAAAAACGACGGGTTTCGATATTTTCCAACAAATAAACCTTTCAGATGCGGATGGCAAACAAATATATCCATCTAAATGGTGCGTACGACTAAAATATTCTTGTACTTCTGCACTGGTGAAACTCGTATCACAGATACGGTCATTGAAACGTTAACCGCCAAGGGTTAAAGTAAAGTTCAATTTAACCGCCAAGGGTTAAAGTAAAGTTCAATTTAACCGCCAAGGGTTAAAGTAAAGTTCAATTTAACCGCCAAGGGTTAAAGTGAAGTTCAACATTCAACTCAAATTTAAAGTCAATTGTTGTGGGCAATTTTAGAAATGGCAAACTTTAACTGGAACGTGCCTTTATTTAGCTTTGATTTAATATTCATGAAAACTGAGTTTGTGGTACTGGTTGGTGAGGAGCAATTTGAAAATTCCTGCTGTGAACCACCGGTGGCTCACAGGACGGTTAACGTGTTATGCATCTCACGAGCGTGACAGAGAGACAAACCAAGCAACAATTCCTCATTGTTATCTAGTAGATACTCAAAACACGCGGGTTTGTTGGAACGATTTATTCATTTTCTTTTTCATCTGCAGGAAAGATGACTGTCATTAAAATTGCAGAGGCAGTGAAACTAGCATCCCAGGTGCGCTCGTCACCCACACTTTCAGTCGTCCCAAAGGTCGAAGTAGACTACCATATTTTTAGATTTAAAAATCGAATTGAATGATACGGGAGATGTTTTTAAAGTTATCAAAGGCCGTCAAAACTCGCGTGCATAGGTATAATTTTCACACGATGATCGATGCCTTTTCAAAAAATGACTCTCGCTTGTTATATCCGTCCCAAATTTGATTTTGGAATCAGAACACTTCAACACAAATTAATGACTGTAATTTCATGCTTCTATCGATAAAATAAAAAAATTTTACTACTCAGTATTTGGTTTCCAAAAAATGGTAAAATTTAATTTTTTCGCGTGCTGTAGTGTGCATACGACCTCTTGCATACGTCGATCCAGGAAGAATAATTTTTTTTTAAATTAGTTCAATATGAATCAAGAAAAACGGTGCGGCGATTTCAAAACCTGTAAAAATGATGGCGAAAACTACGCGAATCATAATTAAAATTTCACACTATAATCATGTATAATTTTATTTCAAGAAGTTTCAAAATTTTATCTCTTTCGTTGTGACTGCCAATGTCGACGTTGTATGGAAGTCCCTTTCCGAACTACACTACTATATATACTCACATCCATGTTTACGGATGTCTAAAAAAAATGCCCCCACTGACCGACATATGTACATATGATACCGGAACAGTTATATATATGGTTCCAGTATCACATGTACATCCATTTGTCAGTGGATACATTTTTTGAAGACACCCTGCATGTGTGTGTATATTATAGTCGTGTTCCACGGAATGTTGACTGCATGAGTTATTTCTGCCTTTATATTTAACCTGTATAATACAGGTGTTCCATTACGAGCGAACGTTACGAGGGAGGTGATGTTGCACCGTTGTGATAATACAGGTGTTCCATTACGAGCGAACGTTACGAGGGACGTGATGTTGCACCGTTGTGATAATACACGTGTTCCATTACGAGCGAACGTTACGAGGGACGTGATGTTGCACCGTTGTGATAATACACGTGTTCCATTACGAGCGAACGTTACGAGGGACGTGATGTTGCACCGTTGTGTTAGAACCACAGATCGTTAAATCAAGAACGCTGAGAAATTCGACAAGATTTGGATGAAGAAAATTTTCCAGCATTTCACGGGAAGGGTCGAAAACGGTTGGAGAAACATTTTTTCATTGTAGAAAAACTGAATCCATGTACCAAAATCCCCCTTAACTGAGGCAGTAACCCTCGCAGAGTGCAGTTGTCTTTGTAGTAATGTTCTAGGATTATTGCCAGACCAGTATCGGGAATATTTACATTGTGTCCATTCCCGAAAAAGGGAAGTGCGCTTCTTCCTTTCAAATCGAAACAAATGTTTGGAGGATGCTACAGGTATTGTTTCGACTCAAAGATTTTCCTTAATCCCTCTCACTCTATTCCTATTCATGAAAATGGTACTCAATTTACTTTGCAGAGATATAAAGAATTTCATGAGAAGGTAATAGTTGTTTATGAACCATCATTGACTTATCTGCATCCCTTTGGAGCCCTGGATAAGTAGCCGGACACGAGTTACGGATTGTCTGATACTCATGAACTTTTCACTCATGTTGAGCGCATGCAAAAATTAAACGAAGGAAAGAAATTAACTCATTTTAAGCTGTTCGTTGTTCAACAGTTTTCCAGAATTTGCATCAGCTCTAACTTTAAAAAAGACGAAATTTTTATTAACGAGGAGAACCGAGTAGAAATAGTGATAACTTTGCAATTGTGTATATTTTTGTGTCTCTGTACGTACACCCATACTTTTTCATCTGCTGCACTCATATCTTTTTATCAGAACAGCTTTGAGTGATGATCGAATTTACAGTACAGGTATTTCTACCTGTAGCGCATAAACATAAAATTTGTGCAGGATTTTTTTTTTCTTATTGGATTGACACACTTGGCTGGTGTCCAAGTTGTTGGGTTTATGAATCAAAATTGAAAGGTAGTGAAGACTGCATCACAAATTGACTCATCATGCGCTTCCAGTTGATGAACTAATTAACACTTAATGCTGCCACGCAAAAATACCAACATAAACATATTTCCTTCTTTTATCAGGCATTATCATATTAGGATATCTGGAAGGCCGTCGGTGGTTTTACGTAAAATCTTTATAATGTCATTTAAGAATTGAGTAATTTGTGATATTCGAAGACTGATCAATCTTAAGAACCGACGATCACTCGTATTTTTCAATCATCGAGGATTTTTGCTCCTGTTTCACTTCAGACATCCTATTTAGAAAATTTGAATTGATACTAAGAAATTTTGTATGTGAGCAATAATGCGTTTCGTATGTAGAAAAGGTGATGTTTATGTTTATGAAAAAAATTCTCGTTTGTGTAAAGTAGAGGAAGAAGATCTTGAAACTCACGTACAATGATCCCTTAACATCGCAACCTTCCCTCCACACAAAAAAGCATAAATTCATGATAGAAATGCCATGATCTGTGCTAAGTGAGATTTTGAAAACATTATTCACAGCACAGCGTATCTCACATACTAAACCATTAATTTCGATGTGTACTATCGTCCGCTGTCAAATTAGGATCTAAAAATCAAGCAACTGTGACTGAAGGGCGAGGAAAAGAAGGGCCCCAACACGGCAATACTGGACCATATGTACAGGGTGGCGCATGAGTAAAGCACCCTTTTAAAAAATTAATAATAAATAAACTATGAAAGGTATAACGATAGGGTTAATTGCAAACGATAGAGGTACTCTTAAAGTTTAGAACTCATATCGTATCCTGTCTACAGACACTCAGTGTATATTGCGGTAATAGATCTGTAAAATTTTCCTTCAAAAGGGTGCGTTGCTTATGCGCCACCCTGTATAAGACACGTACCCGTACGAGGTTCTGTGAGCTCAAATAGGATTTTTTGCCTCATCCACCACATTCTCCTTGTATTGCAACATCCACCTAACCCTCTTTTTAACCCAACTAATTGCATATTTCATCATGTGGATAACATGTGGATAATTTTTCAAATGAATAATTTCTCCCTTAATACAAGGTGAATTTTATGCTGATTGTCTCTACGTATGAGTTACCTGGTAGGTTAGTGCACAAAGGCCTTTGCTTTAGCAATGAAAATTATTTCGGTGAAGGAAGTTTGTAAAAAAGCTTCTCGATTTCTTTCCCAATAACATATGAAATGTACAGAGCTTCATAGTAATCTTAGACCCCACATTTTTTGACTGACCGTATGTACTAGTCGTATATTGATTTCAAATTACGTATATATATGTGCAATGGGTTTGATGCAATACACATATATACAGTTATTCATAAAAGTCCACGACTGCTAATATCCATTTTACCATTGCTGTTTAAATTGATTGAAAAAAGATATAACTATCAATTTAAACTTATGCCGTTAATCGGATTGGCTCTAATTTGTTAGAGAATGTTTTCGGGAAAATAAATATAGCGACGTGTGTTAAGAATCATGATATTTTTTATGCATTTCTTTTGTGAACATTGTACCAAATTTTTAGCTCGCAATGTGAAGTCACTCATGTGATGTTTCTTCATCCTCTAAAGAATGAAGCCAGAATGGTGTACAATTTCTATCGGGGGAAAAATATTCTAAAATGAGCAAGTCTTCTTTCTTCGGTCACTCACAGAGTTCTCACCAAACCCCAGGTTTTGCAACGCATTGCTCTTCACAGACTCGACAATAATATTATGAAAATAGAAACACTGCGAGCTGAACTGGAGCAGGTCAGTTCGTTTTGGATGTTCATCTTTACCTTTGCAATGATTTTTTTGACGGGCGAGTACTTAACTGACAACGGGTTTGGATACAAGCTAATTTTTGCTTGTCCAGACAATAGAATCGCTTTCTAAAATGTCCATTAACATGACGGCAATGAGGATTTTGTGGTTGTAACGAAGAGGGCTGTTGTCTGTCATTTTTTCTTTAGGTGAGATGACAGGTTGCGGATGGAATCGTCGGTGACTTCAAGTGGAACATTTCCGTGCACCTGCATTCCGCTTGATTCAAAAGTTATTTAAAAATAAAACGGTCAATAATATTAATATGTTATTGTTTAATACGTCAAGGTGAAGAGACTTCAGAAATAACTATTGCGCATGCGTTGCACAAAGATAATTTCACTTGCTTTAATTGTTTCATTAGTCGATGATGTTTATTTCTTCGATTTTTCTGTTTGCAGCAAGCGTAAATGTTTAAAGTTTTCTTCAGGCATGCTAGAGAGGGCCTTACTTTTTTCGTTTGTTTGATGCGATCAAGGTTAAGCATTCATCCGTTAGTTGTACGCTGTTTGAAACATTTTCTGAATGAGCATCCGTTCAGTTCATGCGGAGTAAACGACTGTATTGAACGATATTTTTGTGCAAGAAGTGCCTTGAGAAAGTCCATTCGCTTACGCATGCAGCCTACATCTTATTTTTTGCTTGCATCCTACGCCAAATTTTTGGATAATGAACCCCTCCTTCCTCATTTTTTGTTAGCGGACGGAGCCACGAACGGCGTTTTCAGCGACCTGAACTCGTTTGTTGTCAGTAAAGATAATTTGGCAGGTCAACTTAACAAGCCTCTTCTTCACGGGAAAGGAAACCTAGTTTTATCCTTCAATAACTTGAGTTACAAGTCATGGTGTTTTAACTGTTTATGGTCAATACCCTGGGTATAAAATTTGACGTCTGAAAATTCACGAACGGTTCACTATTTTATTGTCCACCAAGTCCATTTATGGTACTATAATGTGCATATTATTTGACATTTACACTTCTGGTTCATATGACAGCAGTTGTATAAAATTTTTACACTTCTGGTTCATATGACAGCAGTTGTATAAAATTTAATGATGTGAGGAAAAATCTACACAGCTTTTCTGTACATCTACCACATCAAGGCAGTGCTGTTCACCAGCCATCAACAGATGTCTGCACACCTACCGTGCTGCACACCAGACATCAATAGTCATGTCTGCCCACCTACCGTGCTGCACACCAGACATCAGCAGCCACGTCCGCACACTACCACAGCAAGGGGCATGTCAAGAAGTGTCCCCCACACCCACCAGACTTGCACACCCACCAGACCTGAGTGCCTGCAGCGTAGCAGAAGGCAGCCACTGGACAAATTTGGGCAACTCGAGAGATATTCTTGCGCTGCCCCGGCATAATAATTAAGCGGCAGAAGCCTCGTTCCCAATATTACTGGCCGGCGTTGGTCGTAGAATGCACAAAATATTGCCTTAGTCTGTCCCCGTGCCCAGGCTGGACCTGGAGATGAGCAAAGAGCGAGGCTGTGCCTTTTTTTAACAGTCTTGGCGTATTGAGCTGCGGAAAAACTTTTCCTTGCTTCTGCAATTTTGGAGAGAATCGCTTACGGCTTTGAAACTTAATGCTGTATTTCAAGAGTAACATTTACATCGCATGATAGGCGATCTTTATGAGTTAAAATTTTTGAAAATTTCATAGATAAAAAGAAATTAAACTAATCCTTGCATTCAGTAATTCGTTCATAACATCGAAATGTACTGCATTAAATCGACATTCCTCTGCTAAATACTATGAACAAAGTCAGATTTACATCCATAATATTTGCGTGTACATTAAATGGCTTTCTTAATTTAATACACAGAGGTAAACAATGTATCTTTCCAATAATGGTTCCTGCTATTCCGGGCAAATATTGGTTCGGAAAGGTAAATTCTTTTTGGCGGCGTCACGACTGTCTTGTAAGCAGACAGCTCACGTGTTTCTCTGTCTGATTTCCCTATGTCTGATTGAAGTTTTGTTCCATTTATGTCATTAGTATGGAGAGTGATGGTGTATTACATGAGGACCAGTCACTGAGCCCTTAATTTGAGGGTGGCTGAGTACGCTGGTCGTAGTTCCGAGCGGTTTGCTTCGGGGTTTCCATAGTCATTTGGGTGTACTTTAATATTGCGCTGACGGAGTATTACGTCTTCCCAATGTCAAGAATCGAGAGCTTCACAAAAATTCCGCTTTGTTAAGCAAAGATTATTAACAAAATTGCGTCGTTTCAGTCAAAAAAAACGAAACCCATCGCCGTTATTGCTGCAGGAGCAGAGTTTTTTACGCATCCACAACACCAAAAATCTTGGACTTTGTTTCCAATCATAGCTTGAATGGAAATATCCGGGCTAAATTAAACATGCCGGCACAAATGAAGAGAACGCTCAGGTCTGGTTGACCAATTAAAACTTTCCCTCGCGCATCACGGGGTGACGGAGGGACGGACGCGAGCTGCATCGACGGCATCGACGAGGTATAGATTGCACGGATTTGTGTTCTCGACCGAGTGGCTTGATCTGACCGCAAGCTCGTACGAACGGGGCTTCTGCTGAATTAAAAGTTGTGCGTACTCTTTTATTTTATTAATTTAAAAGTTAAATTTTTAAACTCAATGTGTGGAGACCGCTACTTCACGTCGTGATAGTTAATTGTTATGACACTGGGAATCTTTTCGAGTTTCAGTTCAACGTCCTGAGTTGACTTGTTGGGTAGTCAGTCTGATGTTGAGTTGACTTGTTGGGTAGTCAGTCTGATGTTGAGTTGACTTGTTGGGTAGTCAGTCTGATGTTGAGTTGACTTGTTGGGTAGTCAGTCTGATGTTGAGTTGACTTGTTGGGTAGTCAGTCTGACGTTGAGTTGACTTTTTGGGTAGTCAGTCTGATGTTGAGTTGACTTGTTTGGTACACAGTCTGATGTTGAGTTGACTTGTTTGTCATTCAGTCCGATGTTGAGTTGACTTGTTTGTTACTCAGTCCGATGTTGCGTTGACATGTTTGTTACTCAGTCCGATGTTGAGTTGACTGTTTGTTACTCAGTCCGATGTTGAGTTGACTTGTTTGTTACTCAGTCCGATGTTGAGTTGACTTGTTTGTTACTCAGTCCGATGTTGCGTTGACATGTTTGTTACTCAGTCCGATGTTGAGTTGACTTGTTTGGTACACAGTCTGACGTTGAGTTGACTTGTTTGTCATTCAGTCCGATGTTGAGTTGACTTGTTTGTCATTCAGTCCGATGTTGAGTTGACTTGTTTGTTACTCAGTCCGATGTTGAGTTGACTTGTTGGTTACTCAGTCCGATGTTGAGTTGACTTGTTTGTTACTCAGTCCGATGTTGAGTTGACTTGTTGGTTACTCAGTCCGATGTTGAGTTGACTTGTTTGTTACTCAGTCCGATGTTGAGTTGACTTGTTTGGCACACGGTCGGTCGTCATCATGTTAGCAGGTAACTGCTTGCACCTCTAATGGCGGTTGACAAAAATTCATTAGGAACATTCAATAGAGAGTTTAATTGGAAATGTGAAATTGTCCCTGAACGAAAGTGCCGATTGACGAAATTGGGTCAGGAGGCAATGACTTGTACCTTCAATTTGTGGTGCAGGGTAACTAGAATTCTAATTTTACTGGACGAGTCTTCTAGATGAGAGCGATTTTGGATGCCAGCAAAATCGATCATTTGGCTGAATACATTAATATAACTTACGAATAAATAAAATGCTCTATAAGGCAAAACTTTGTAAGTCTGGCTCTTTGCCTATTAAGAAAATTTCTTCATAATTTTTACAGTGAGAATTTTAAACATGAAATTCAGGGAAGATCCCAGGCTATAGACTGCTGCACCAAGCTTCGAGACCAAATTTTGCGACTGATTAACGCGTTAACGAAATGTTAGACACGATAGGTCACCTTGAGAAGTTTTCTGGACATTTTTACTAAACTGCATTCAGTTCATGAAGACTGGAATTAACTTTAGGTATTTACTTATTTCAAATAATATAATGCTGTTAATACCTAGTTGTTCTCCTCGGGTAGCTAGCTGGTCATGCTAACTATTTATTACGAGGCGTTTCAAACAATAGTTGAACTGCAGTAACAGTTCAAATCCCAGTGATAAATCATGGGAAATAATTCCCACTGAAAACACCTAGAGACATCCTACCAGAACTTTAACCCGTTGTTCGCGACGTGACCCGCCGGTGTACACGAACCGAATTTTCATGTTGCAGCTGACTGACCTGCAGTCACAAACTCCATTTCCATGAATGCTTAATCACAGCTAAATAAAGGCCGGTTAATATTCTCACTTTCAAAATTGCCTGCTTCATACATTTGATTTTAAATTCGAGTTGAATATTGAAATTCAGTTAGACCCATCGCAGTCAACGTGTTGTTATTTCTATTGGAAATTGAACAAGAAAAGGCATGTCAACTTGCAATGTGGAGAGGGTTTGATGCTTCACTGGATATAGTCCTTCACACAGCACTTGCAAGGTCTCTTTACATTCTACCTCACTAATTTTTATTATTGTTCACCAGGAAACGGTGATTTATTCTACCGTTGAATAGACTGTGATATCACATAAGATTAAATGTGGTATCCAAAAGAAAATATCGTTCTTAGGAGCACCCAAAGAGAAGTAGAAGGGAGAGCATGAGAACACTTCGTATGCGTTGCATCTATTTCACATGCGAGTTTGATTGTAATATTTTTAGCAATAAATTTTCCAGCAAAACGTGCGGCACATTTGCAGGTCAATAACATTGTCCTAAATTCCTTCGAAAGTAAAGCGCTGTTGAGTTGGGCCACTATATTTCAATCGCTGTGCTTTGAAAAAGAGTTCAGAACGACCCCTTCAACGCATCATTGTATAATTTCAAACGTTACGAAGAATGATATTCGCAGACGCGATTCTTTCACCGCATCACGGTTTAATTTTAAAAGCCACAAAGGCTTCACAAAGATGCTGATGCACGATCCCTTCACCGCATCACGGTATAATTTCAAAAGTTACAAAGGCTTCACAATGACGTTCCCAGCCATGATCAAGTTCAACAGCGGCTCGTCAAAAATACCATCGCAAGTGTAGAACGAACTTCCATATGCTCGTGAGGTCCCAGGAGTGCAGTTCGGCGCGGTCCACTCAATGGAAAGCTGGCAGCCGCGAGTTGCGGAGGGATCTTTTCCCTCCCAGCCCGGCAGGAGATTACGACAACTTGGAGTCCTGGCATCCTCCTGGGAAATCAGTCAACCCCACACCTTTGTTGGGAGGTATTGCATCCGTAAGATCTTACAAAATTTCTACTCGCGTCTTGAATAGAAGCGGAGCGGCATAATGGTAGTAATATGCAAAGCGTGAGCTTCAAGAGGCGAATTCAAGAACTTCGGCTGAGGGATTCAAAGTGCGGACCTGCGCGCTAAATGGAACGTGTAGTAATGACGCAGATTATTGGAAGCGCTTTTGCTCCGAGGGGAGGATCTGTCTCGGTTCTTTCGTGAACATGAATAAAGCATCGTTGTTTCAGGGAAAGCCTTTATGTGAAAATTAGGTGCACTTGAATTCCCCCAGTCTGACGCTTACTTCTCAGAGATGCTGCCAGGTTATGAAAGCGACTTAAGGGGAAAGAACATTGAGAGTTACCGGAACGGAATTTTTTCTTCGCGCAACGAACAGTTTTTGGCATGTATGTAAAATATTGAGTACAGCAGGGATTAAGGATATTGACAGCATGTTCTTGCAACGAACATGTAAAAACATATGATTTATATCACTAACTACGTCTGATTTGTTAATGGAATAGTTCCAGAACCAATTCGTTCAGCACACTTTTTGCTTTGCTTAAATTCTTTAATAGGACAATTATGCATGTAGTTCTTTACTTTCAATACGCAATAAATGAATTCTTTACTGAATTTTTTCCACTCACACATTCTACACGTGTGTTACCATCGAAAATGCACGCTGAAAATGGCGGTGAAAAATGAATTCATTATTGGAAGGTGAACAACATGTTCTAACAAATCATCCAACAGGAAGAAAAGCAACACATTGCAGTCTTGTGAGTGATTTGGCTTAAAGAGATTTTGTTAGGAGCTGCCCCTGTTATTCCGGCCCTGTGGTGCGTCTCAAACTACTGTCGTTTGTGACCGATGAAATCCTACGTCGACATTCCGTCTTGTCAACCCCCATATCACAAAGAAAAGGAAAAAGAAAATAAAAATCGTTTATTTCCCAAAAAATTGGCACATGCAATGTAGTACAACACGTTGGATTTTAAAAATTTCATTATATAAAGGTCCTTACACAGCTTCAACATGCGCTCATTCTGGTCACCTAGGTTTCAGTTTACAGCCAATTTACGTCCCCATGGAGGAGGAAAATTTCGACTTGATACTAGGCGTGTTTGCAGCGCTGATGTAGCTACGTCTGCTGACGGGAAAAATTTTCAGTAGATAAGTTGAACTTTTTCTATCTCTGAAACGAATAAACTTTTGCATTTTATAGAATGTATTTTATCGATTTCTTAAAGCAATTATTCCTTAAAAATCGGCGATTTTAACTAGGTAGCAAAGTAAAAATTTCCATTTGGCAGGCGTGTTCATTGTTTTTGACTAGGGATTTAGAATATCTTTGCAAATCAACTTCCAAACATTTAAACATCGTCCTCAACTACATCAAGTTACTCTTTTACAGATGACTTTATTTCATTCAAAGAGGATGTGCTAATGCATGAAACACCTGCTTTCGTTTTTAGATTTTTATCGTGTTTTTCAAAGGTCCCTTTCTTTATGCTGATATCCTGGTTTTAATTTTTTTATATACACAAGAACTTATGCATGAATTGCGATTCGCATCTAGAGGCCCGTAGAGTTAGTTGCCAGACGCTGAGTGATCTCTGGGGTCACTTTTTCTTCGGAAAACGTCCAGCATGAGAACTTCACAGTAAAAGCGACCTGCCAGGCAGCCTCGGCTCAAACAATAGCATGTCCTCGCAAGTATAAAGACCAATGTTTTTTCAGAAGTCAAGTGCTGCGGTTGATTTGAATGTTCCATCCTTTTTTGAGCACTTGCTTCACTTGATGCTTGCGATGATACTCGCATCGAGTCGCACGGCCAAACAACGGCTTGATTTATCCTTTCCGAAGCTTTTTGAAGAAAGTACGGAGTGCTTTAAAAGTGACTGTTTGAGCTCTCAATTACTTCATTTCATAAGGTAGTGCATTAATTTAGAAGCTTGTCAAGTAGGTAGTCGGAAGTTACTTTTCTGCATTGATATATACTGAGGGGAGTTCAGTTTAATTTTTTCATTGTAAAAACAACTTTGCGTTCTTTTTTTTGAAATGAGTCTGTTTGTGACACTACATATCAGTGGGCCGTGACTTTCAGGAATCCTTCTGCCGTTGAATGTTTCTAAATTTCAGGATGTTATTTCCTTACCATAAGCAGAGTGACCGGCACTCTGTTGAACAAATTTTAACCTGAGGTTGGAGCCTTTGAAATAACCATTTTTACTCAATAACAGTGTGGTCATCTTAGTCAATCAATAGACTTGAAATTTTCGCACGACCACCAAGGTCTCCTGATATTACGCCCCTAGATTTCTACTTCTGGGAATGTTTGACGAGTTTGGTGTACGAAACACCTAGTTATTACCAAGAAGACAACATCGGTAGATTTTTTGAAGCCATCGAAATTATTTGGAAAACTCCTGGTGTCTTCGATCGCGTCCTGCAATCATTGCACCGGCGTTTGAACGCCTGCATTGCAACAGATGCCTTACCAAAGTCAACTGCACAGTTTTTTCATCTCATTTGAGTTTCCTGCCAATTTCTTGGTTGAACAGTAAAATCATCATGAAGTTTAAAAAGCTCCTCAGGACCACTAAAATAAAGACGAGGCATTCTGAACGAATTGCTACCTAATTTTAACGTTAAATAGAATGGAGCAGCTTTTCACAGGAGTTAAAAATGTATATGGTCTAAAATGCTGATGAATTTTTGGGATTGACGTCTGATTCTAAACTGCAGGGTTTCTTTTTGACTTGCAAATTTTTGTTTAGCTACTTTTATCGCAATATACCTCCTAACTGCCAATAAAATTAAAAAATTAGTAGAATATTTAGGTTAAAAAATAACGTTGAATCTAATGGCATTAAACCAAAAGTAGTTAGTTGCCCAAATTTTAGTGTAATATATAATTTCCTGAAGTACTGTCATCGTGGAGTTTCTGGCTTCACTGTAAAAGAGCCAAGCGAATACTTTCATGCAGAACGAATTTAATCAATTTTTAATTGCTGGTTGAACTGCATTATTTCTACATCGGCTTCACTGTTTTTTCTGGCTTTACTGCTCGTGCACAAAACCCAGAAATTTCTTTACTCTTATATCTTTACTTAAAATAAATTATGAAACTTTGCCAGGATTCTTGTCAACGCAGCTTAGATGTTTGGTATTATTTACCCGAGAAGTCAGGAGTGAAATCTTGAATTGATTTCTTCAGATCGGGTTTACCGCGCCTCCATTAAAAATTTCCTTGCATTTCAGTAAAATAGAAACAGACTACATCATCTCGTCCCGGAATCTATTTGTCCTGTTTGGACTCGTTAATTTTTAAGAAAGCACTTGGAACAAAAATCTTGGAACGAACGTTCTGGAACAAATGTCTTGGAACAAACGTTTTGGAACAAACGTCTTTGAACTAACGTATTTGAAAAAACGTCTTTGAACAAACGTCTTGAAACAAAAGTTTTTGAAACAAACGTCTTGGAACAAGTCTTGGAACAAACGTCTTGGAACAAACGTTTTGGAATAAACGTCTTGGAACAAACGTCCTCACACAACACCTCAGAACGAGCAAGTCACCATGTGGGCGCCAACAGTCAAGGAAGAGCTGCCGATATTTAGCTGCCGGGGGGCCGCAATGGAAGAGGCAAGCAGAACCCAAAAAGGGCCTCGAAGAGTAAGATCTCCGTACGTAATTACCATGATCATTTCTCGGACACCGTGTTTGCCTTGCCCTGATCTCGATCAATTCAAGACCGAGGATAATGGAGCAAACGATAGGCTCAACTCTCCGTCTCTTTAACTCTCTTTAAGTCTTATGGCTCTGCAAGAAGCTTAAAAGAGTCCCCAAGGAATGCGCAAATAGCGTTCTCGTAAAATGCTCTCCCGGGCGCTCCTTGGACTCGAATATTCAGAGAAAAGAGTTTGTTCACATCGCCGGCATGAAGAGCACTTAAATGCTTTTGTTATCGCTTTAATCGTCTTAAAAGCACGATTTAGCAATCGTTCTATCAACGTAAGTATCCCTTAAGCTCAAGAGTTAGAACGACGAAAAAAGCATTGAAATCAAAATATGGGAGTTTGATAGAAAAATAATCTCAAGGTATTCCCACCGAATATTTTTTCCGCTGAATTTCCTTGGTTTTAACTTCAATAAATTGAAATATTGTATATGCAGGGGGAAAATGACATAGGACAATTTTGTAGCAACTCGTTGACTACGTATTGGGACGTATGTGTACCTCTAGGTGAATTTCTCATTTACTTACTCGGATTAAAAAACAGCATTTAAATTATTTTCCTTTAATTTTTTTACGACAGATTTTAGCTTACGAGATGAAGTGTAATCGTGATATTACATTTTTCACATTTATTAGAAAAATTAGAAACGTATTCGAGCAGTAAAGTCGGTTTTCCAACTCCGCTACTTTTAACCGAACGCAACCAAGTGTAGCAACCGCGCAAACGTGTTAGCAACAACAACAAATATCGGCATCTAAGGATGTTTTATTTCCAATCAAGCCTGAAACATATCACCTTGTATATTGATTTTTCAAATGCCTTGTAACTAACTAACTCTTCGTCCTTCCCTCACTCCTTCCTAAATCATTGTTTTTCCTTTACTCCTTCCTTACACTTTGCCCTTCCTTTACTCCCTCCTAACACTTTGTCCTTCCTTTAATAATTCCTAACACTTGCCCTTCCTTTACTCCTTCCTAACACTTTGCCCTTCCTTTACTCCTTCCTAACACTTTGCCCTTCCTTTACTCCTTCCTAACACTTTGTCCTTCCTTTAC
>JACJUY010002989.1:0-36644 GCA_014220935.1 Platorchestia sp. MABIK | reverse complement strand
TTCCTCTACTCCTTCCTAACACTTTGCCCTTCCTCTACTCCTTCCTAACACTTCGCCCTTCCTTTACTCCTTCCTAACACTTTGCCCTTCCTTTACTCCTTCCTAACACTTTGCCCTTCCTCTACTCCTTCCTAACACTTTGCCCTTCCTTTACTCCTTCCTAACACTTTGTCCTTCCTTTAGTCGTAACAAATTTATGGCGGTACCGTACCCAACCATACTGCCGGTACGACCCACCCCAACCGACTATTCAGACCAAGCCACTTCCTCCTACCCACGCCCAATTGCTAACACCGTCGACACAAATTGCTCTCTCGCATGTTCACACAAAGCCTGCTCTGTCAGGCCAGCTGTCGCGGTGCCATTCTCCATCCCTCCCTCACGTTTCAGTTCACATCAATAATGCATACCCGCTATCTCGCCGTGCCTGCAAGCAAGACAGCTGCGAGTGCCGTGCGCCCTCTGAAGCAGCGGCTACCTACCACACGGCCTCTACTAAAAGCATAAATGAATTGTCACATAATAATGATGTTGTACTTGAAATGGGTCAGGGCCTTCGGCGACGTTGGCTTGTCCGAGTTCTGATATTCGAGGCTCAATGGTTCATACTTGAAGCCTAATCGCAGGAAGATGTTTAAACTTGACTTGTGGTCATGACGAAATGTACTGAAATGCATTTAACCACAGAAAAATCATGGCAGAAGTGAAGCTTTTTTTGCTCTACCCAAACGGTCAATTCGTCATGCTACAATATAAGTACAGTAAAATAGCACTATCAGTGCCTGTGCTCTTTATTATAATATATTTTTTCAGGTAGACGCGCACCACACATATTAGTACTGTAGAATGATACAGTGGTTCCTTTTTTAACATAAATGTTGCAGGTTTAGAACAGCAACAAAAAACACTTCGTACAGAGAAGACGCCGCTCATAAACAGTTTCCCACACATTTTCTATAAGGCCTCTGGCTTTTTGATTATTTTTTGTCTCTGCAATTAGGATAACTTGGTTAGTGCTGAGCTGGAATAATCGAATTTATGCACCCATAAACATGCGAAAACGCAAACAAGTTACTCAAAAGTATTCTAAATGATAAAGAAAATTCGTCTGATTTCAATTTAATCGAACAACCTGATGACAATTATGGAGCCAGAATGGAACCAGATGACAATTATGGAGCCAGAATGGAACCAGATGACAATTATGGAACCAGAATGGAACCAGATGGCTATTATGGAACCAGAATGGAACCAGATGGCAATTATGGAACCAGAATGGAAGCAGATGGCAATTATGGAACCAGAATGGAACCAGATGGCTATTATGGAACCAGAATGGAAGCAGATGACAATTATGGAACCAGAATGGAACCAGATGACAATTATGGAACCAGAATGGAACCAGATAACAATTATGGAACCAGAATGGAACCAGATGGCAATTAGGAAACCAGAATGGAACCAGAATGAAACCAGATGGCAATTAGGGAACCAGAATGGAACCAGATGACAATTATGGATCCAGAATGGAAGTAGATGACAATTGTGGAACCAGAATGGAACCAGATAACAATTATGGAACCAGAATGGAACCAGATGACAATTATTCTGATGAGAATAGTTGAGCACGTTTGACGTATGTCTGCATGAAGTAACAATATATTATTGGGCCAGCTACCATACGATGGGTCAATTCGTCCCTTCATGATTGTGTCTCACCTTTCTCAAAATTTCTCATCAATTACGTAATATTTGAGCATCAGGTGCTCTGTGACTTGAACTTGATGGAATCATTAATACTTCGTCAAGGTTCTTTTAGTAAGCTTTATATGATCGTTGTTTCGCGGATTTCACTTGGGATTGAATTCTAAATTTTTATTTCAGGCAATTGGATTCTGTGTTGAAACCGTGCTTTGAATAATAATGAAGAATAAATTTACTTCTATTTCAGATTATATGATCACGATGGTCAGTTTCTGTAGATGATGATTGGTAAAGGTCTTTGTTGCTCTCATGAGCCAAAATTTTATACATATTAATACATATGGAGAGCTTATAGAAATCCTAAAGCATAATTATTTTCAGACTTTTGAGTGAATCATGCGTGTAGGCATTGTATTCTAATTTTCTCACTGTTTTAATAACTTTTTTTTAGTGTTAAGGGCATATTAGTTTTATTTTTATCAGTTGTATATCATGCTTTTATTTTCTTTGGAAATATGGTGGAATGAGCCGCCGATGAAGTACTTTTAAAGATTATTAAGGGAACATTTTTTAATACGTTGATGATTCTTACGTATTTCGATAGCTTAGTTATATTAGACATTTGCTCCTTGAATGTGAGATTTTTATCATCTGTATTGCCTAGGAACTTTAAAGAAATTTCTTCACTCTGTCCATCACCAATATTGAACCATGGGAAAAATGTATTTCACTTGCAAAAGAATATAATGCATTTTGTCATTCAGATTTCGATGCATATTTTATTGACTTTGAGCCCCATTGCTACTTTTTTCAGTTCCTTATTTACACTCTGTGCAACTGAAATTGGGCTCCTGTTATGTAGAGCCGCAGAAAGCGAGCTGTCGCTGGCAAAATGTGCGAATTAAAAAATGGAGTAGATTTAACTTCATCGTTGGTAAATATTGGAAATAGAAGTGGCCCTTAAGCAAGCTCTTGTGGTACTCCATGGCTAATTGCTAGTAGTTCCGATTGTGCATCGTCGCAGGCAACGTACTGCTTCCAATTTGTTAGGCATGATTGGAACCAGTCACGTACAACTTCTCTAGTGCCATAACAGCGGAGTTTCGAGAGTTTTATGCCATTGTTTTCGCAATCGAATTCCTTTCGAAAGTTAAGAAACACGGCCGAAACAACCTTTCCCTCATCAATACTGGAATAAAGGCATTGCGAATCATTTCATACGGCTTGTGTTGCAGTTTTTTGGAATGGAAATCGAACTGTTTGTCGTAGAGAGACATTTTTTTTTAAATAAGAGTACACATTTTTCTAAGTGAATTTATGGTATATTTCGCTACTTTTTGATGGTACAGAAACAGGTCTATAAATGCTACCGCAAGCTTTATTGTTATTTTTAAAAAGCGGTGTTACTAATGTAATTTTAAAAGAGTTCGAGAGAATACAGTACTTGAAAAAACGACAGGTTATCGAGGCTTGATATGGTCGGCGCTATCACATCATCTACACTTCTTAGCACCTCAGCAGAAAACGTTTCTAAGTCATTCAATTTATTTTTCGAGTTGTTTATGCACGCAATAACACTAGAGGGATCAGTAACAAAGAAAGAGTTGCGTATACGCACACTATCCTCGTATTCCAAGTGGTGAGTCGATTGGTTCGCTAGTTATTTAACTTCACTAATTTTAAGAACCAGTACAATTTTACTGTTTCCCAATAGTTCGAAGTTGGAATAATAATTTCATCAATTTGTTTAAAAAAATTTTTTAGATGGTATGAAACCTCGAAAACACGTTGATTTTGTTCTAAAAAAGTTCAGGAGTTCCACTTAGTGTTCAATATTTAGCCCTTTGTCAGTGTTATTAACAATCTACTCACTCTTGAAAGTTTAAAAGCCCAAGATTAACGCACACGTTCCCCACGTTAGCATAGAACGTATTAAATTTATACTAATCCGTAGAATATTTGAATAAGACTGATTAAATAGGACTAATCCAACCTTGGCGAAAAGAATGTAAAAATCGTTCAATGTATGTAAAATATAAGAAATTTTTGGATTTCAAATGCATGGTAGACACACATTTCAACAACGCTAAATGGTAACTATTTGAATTTGTTGAAACATTGTTATTTGAAAATAAAAAAATACTCTAACTCAACAGTTGGTTTTCCAGCTCGACGTTCCACGAGTTTCTAGACGGGATCATGGTTCTATATCATGAAACATGCAGAATTTTAGGAGACGACGTTATCAGATAGTATACGTAGAGCGATCCCTTCCAGTAATTATGTTGCAGTGTCATATTCCTTCCTAAAAAAACACGATGACCATATTCTCACGATCACTATGTTCTCACGATCACTTTATTCTCACGATCACTATGTTCTCACGATCACTATATTCTCACAATCACTATATTCTCACGATCACTATGTTCTCACGATCACTCTATTCTCACGATCACTCCATTCTCACGATCACTATATTCTCACGATCACTTCATTCTCACGATCACTATATTCTCACGATCACTGTATTCTCACGATCACTATATTTTCACGATCACTATATTCTCACGATCACTATATTCTCACAATCACTATATTCTCACAATCACTATATTCTCACGATCACTATATTCTCACAATCACTATATTCTCACAATCACTATATTCTCACGATCACTATATTCTCACGATCACTATATACTCATATTATACGTAGAGCGATCCCTTCCAGTAATTATTTTTCAGTGTCATATTCTTTCCTAGAAAAAACACGATCACTCCATTCTCATGTGGGATAGAATGCCCGTTAGGGCGGGTACTCTTTTGCGTAATTAATGAACTCTTTTAAATACTGCATCATGTGACACCTTAGAGCTTGGTACGCCTGGTAAACAAGGTGACAGTCATGGCTTTGAGAAAATTAGAGAAGCAGAAAACTTCCCAGTTAAGCCACCTGTATGAACCAAAGTACTACATGGTTTATTATAGTTAAAAAAGACTAATTGTTAACCAAAAATATTTTGTGTTGCTAGAAAATTTATACCATTTGGGCATCAGTAGTGCTACAGATGGGTGTAGTTCGGCTTCTTTCAACTGTTATGGAAGGAAAGGAGCATCACCAATTGGATGAAATAACATAACTCTATAATTTTTACAAGCACAATAATTTCAACAATAATGAGTGTTTTGTAAGCTAAAATTTGCCAATTATTTTTGAGAAGTCGATCAAGTCAATGAGGGACTAAACTTGGAAAATTATGAAAAAATCGACGCCATCTTTTTGAATGGATGAGTGTGTAAGTAAAATGAGAAATAATTAAATAATAAACTCTGGTTGAACGCAAAAAATTCAATGCGATTAAATGCGCACATTTGTGCCATTTCTAAATCATTCTGTATTAACTAGTGACAGAAAAACCTACGAGACAATTTTTGGGCGTCAGATTTTAAAAATGGCAGCATGAACATTTGCCATTATATAAATTAATGGAAATTCAGCGCACAGTTGCAAAATTTTCCAAAAACGCCTTCAGTAACATGGAAATCAATTTTAGAGTTAAGGTCTCAAGGCACGCGAGAATCTTTTTACAGCCACTGCAAACTATACGTTTTTAAGCGAAAAATCTAGCTTTGCATTGCTCTTCAACACGAAAGAAAAACTTGAAACTTTCGCTGCCTCGCATTTGAAGCCTTCAGCAATCTCCGCAAAGCGCGATTTGGTTTGGCGAGGCTCCATTCTTTTTGGCAGTGTTTTACTGGCTGCAGCACTCAATTAGATCCATCAAAGGAGGCCGGGAGTTTGCTCAGGAGGATTTCAATTTTGGCCCCGGGTTTGGGATCATCAATTGCCCTCTCTTTGCGGGGCCCTTTTGCTGGCTTCCGTCAATTCGGCGTATCGAACTTATGCTAATGGGGCCGAGCTTATCAGGGCCAAAGGCTCCCTTAGGAAGGCAGGCCTCAAAATATTTTAATGATAAAGCTTTCGCGAAGGCCTATCGGTGGCCAAGGCTTGCCCTCGCGGCCTGCTGATCCCTTAATATAGATTCCGGTAGCCCCGCTGAATTTTGTCTCGTATCGAATTCCACGCTTGCAGAATTCTCCGGGTGGCGATGCCGCTCTTCGAAAATGAATGAATTTTGAAAAATGACGCCCTACAGAGGATGGAACAGATGGTTCATTGGGAGTCAAGTTTGTTTCAAGGCGTTACCATAGAACTGGGTAGGCATAAGAATATCTGTCAAGTAAACGGAGCCAAAACTCGTTGTTGTGTTGGGATGCTGGGCTCAAAGAATTCTGAATGCAGATCGTGGGAGTGTTGAATTTTTCTTGTATTGAATTTGATATCAGAGAACACTAAAATCGCCTGCTCTCAATAATAATTTACTGAATGCCTCGAGGGAACACATCTGTGGCTTCAGAGCTGAGCAAAGAAGAAGACTAGTTAGTTTATGAGAGAATGTACTAAAAAGTTATCCTTATTTGGTCAAATTTCTTTATGTTTTCAGATATTACAAGGAAAAAATTTTCTCATTCAAACATTGAATGAAATTTGACACCTCAAGTCGTTGAAAAGATTTGATGAAGTTCAGTTTATTAAATTTTAGAGGCTGCTCAAAATAATAGTAAGTCTCGGGAGAAATTTATGACAAATGTGGTTAAGAAAAACATTGGAAAAATTTCATATGGAAAAAATAATTTTCCTCGTCCCATGGTGTTTGAGTAACACTGTTTTTTCGTGGTCAGTGTGCATTTAAAATTAATTTAAGAGCATTTAATTAAAGTTAGAATATTTACGTAAATGTTACAACACAACTTTTGAAGTACAGAATATCTGACACAAGCCACACAGGCAGCTAATCTGTACACTACACAGGATATACAGCAACAACCTCGTATGCTTCCTAACCTATAAAATACAAACTATGTATAGAACGAAATATATACTACGTATACTACGAAACCAATTGCGCATTTACTATAGATAAACAATTAAACATTACTAAACTATTCGAAGGACATCAACTATTTTGCATAGACTGTTCAACACAGACTATGAGATACACTTTGTAAAGTATTGATGTCATAAACATTGGTGAGTGCATTCGTGTTATTGCTTATAGTTTTCGTAAGTTTTATATTTTGTGAACTTATGACACAAAATGACCAAATCTTGCCTTGGTGAACAGAACAGCAAAATGTTCCAAAAGCTGTGCGGCCGTTAATTATTTTTCTTGATTTATACGAAATAAGTCTGCAGTTCATAACTTCCATTTACAAGTGTAAAATGGGCAGTTCATAATCAGTGTTTTCATTCAATCTATTTCTCACCGTGGCTTTATCTCTAACTTATAATTGGCTTGGTATAAACAAATATATACACTTATCATACATCTGCCAATAAAAATGGAATCAAAGTAATTTGGCTCCTATCCTGAAAATAATGCAGTTCAACGAGCAATTAAAAATCGATTAAATTCGTTCATCATGAAAGTATTCGCTTGATTCATGTCATGACGAAGATTTGGCTTCGTGCATCATACATGGTCAAACTTAACACACTACCCGTTACACACGTGCATATTACTTACGACAGAGCCCACACACACACACATACACCCACACACACACACACACACACACACGCACACACATACTACACGCTTCAAACACGCAGATCAGTTGGCGCAATTTACTCTCCTTTTCAAAGTTTTGAAACCACTCTCATCCGTTCATTAAGAGCGTGGTGAAATCCCTTGGATTTTATAGCACGAGATAAGCTATCGATCAATCTTTCATTTCAGCCCGGTCAAGAAAAGAAGCTCTTCATACAGCAGTAATGAAAATACCAGGATGCTTTTAGATCGTTTCTAAGCCCATACCCTTCAATGCTGCCTTAATTCGAGTAGTAGTTGGGGAAATATTAGAAAAGTGGCGAGCTCAAAGAAAGTCCGGCGGCTCTAACATTCATTCGATGAAGCATGACAGAATGCGACCGACGTTCCACCTTCTGTAATCCAACGTAAATCGGTCTTTTAGAGAAGCTACCTTTGAAGCTACGACAGACGCAAAATGTGGCCGGTCTATAGAAAGCTGGGACTTATCTTTTGCAAGCCCATTGGCTTGTGGAAAAAAAAGCTTTCTGCTTTTTCGGAAGGGAGAACTTCCTTTCTTTCGTGAGCGGATAGTAACAGCTCGGTTACGGGCGCTACCTCGGACTGATGATAACAGGGAACTATTCACTGCATTGCAAACTCATTGCACGGGTGAGAGATTACTCTCGAAAGATGCATAATATTACAGATATTTAATGCTTCAGTGTTGCATTAAACATGTACAAATAGTCAAGTAGGTATAATTTTTGTGCTGGCATTAATACAGTAAAGTTAAATAGAAGCACGTCCGTTTGATGTGGCGATGCACATTTCAGTCTTATTTGGAGACCCCATCGCTACTAGGAGTGCTCATACCAATCATTAATATTTTTGTATAAGAACAAGTGGAACCTCCCAACTTGGGTTAGCCAAGGCACAATGACGTCGAGACTAAACTAAAACAAAATTTAATTTACTACTAAACAGGAGGGTCAAGTTACGTTGACAAAGAATTATGTTGTTGTTGAATATTTAACGTTGTTTATTAAGAACAATATAGCCGTTAATTAGAATGTTTTTTTTACATAGACTGATTGATTTCTATTTCACCACGAGGCTAGGTCAATGCGTGAACAAGAAATCCACGTACAGCTCACATGCACCAAACGTGCAGGGTTACATGAATATCCCCTGCTGTTGTTTGTCTCTTCTAACTTATTCAACTGTTCTGAGAGAGTATTCGAAGTAGTGATTGTCTATTTCAATAGCAATTGGTGAAAATGAGAAATGAAATTGTGGTCTGATGAAACTATTATGAAAAAAATTATTTTAGAAATGCTGTACATTTGAGTGGTATTTGAAGGAGACATTTGAAATTCTTCGTCTCGATTCCCTTTGTCGATTGAAAAATAACTAAATCATTGCTTGCCCTCTTGACACTTCTTTGACACTTCTTAATACTTTTGTGAAAGTTGTCTGAAACTTCTGTGAAAGTTGCTTGACACTTCTGTGAAATTTCAATGAGATGTAGATGGATCTGATCTGCGTAGAATACCGATGCATCTATCCTGACATGGTCTTTGCTCAATATCTTAACATACATGACTGAAATTAAGATTTTCAGGTAAATGAGCAAATCAATGAAAATTTCAGCTCTGCTCCTTAATTTTTCAGCAGGTGAGTGCTGTAATTCCAAGGAATTCGGTCACACAGCATAGCAACAAAAGATTATCATGGCTCGACCTTTTGAATGAACATTACTCATGAATTTGAGTCTCCCATTACGAAAACTTTGCTCTAACGTTGCGCCGCGTGACGGGGTAATTACGGAGCGTCGGATTGGGACGGCGAGCTGCGGCCCATCACTGCGACTTTCTTTAGAATTTTGCGGCTCTAGCTGCGGTGACTTCTTTGAGGCATCGCAATTTTGCCTGAAGATGGTAGGAAAACTGTGAACTTTTTTGCCAAATGAGTAGAGGTTTTCCAGAGCTTAGATCCTACTTAAGATTTTTTTCAAATTTGACTGGCGTTTTTACGACATCTGACTTCATTTGAACGTTTGAACTAACCTCAAAATTAAAACTAGAATATTACTGAACACTTGAAATTACTAGAAAAGAATTGAGGGATAACTAAGGTAGGGCACTACAAGCTAATTAGATAGTACAGGGAAGTTATGCTAGATATACTGAAATCTGAAATCCGGTGGTATTTGTTTTCAACCTCGCAATTATCAAACAAGATGGTTTTTCAAATCAAATATTTTTGAAACTGGCTTTTTCTAAGTATTACAACACACTCTGGAATATGTATTGATGATTCTATTTATGATTTTGACATCCTAATAGCTATTGGTAATATTTATTGTGTCAATTGGAGGAAATTACGTCGTCGTTAAAATTACACTGATTTCTTATTTAATAATTCATGTGTCGGCATCTCTAACCAACTAATGAGCTGAAACACCCCAAGTCAGAATTACAAAGACTTACTGCTATCTGAAACTACTGACTGCATTAGATAAAGTAATTAGAATGCTATCGCTGCTTCGTATTTTGAATTCTTTAGCGCTACGTAAATTATAAAATAACTGAGAGATTTTCATCAATTGTTTAAATTAGAAGTTGAAATTTGAGTTAAATTTAAACTCGGAAAAATAACAAATATATTTTAAAATTGTTTTTTGCCCGTTCATTGCATCATACTTGATTCCGATTAATTTCTTGACCTATGATACTGTGCACTTATGGTGATGTTTTGATATTTTTGACGTTCAGTTAATCGATATATAACACCGTCACCCAATGTTGAAACCTATTAGAAAGTTATTACATTTGTTTGTTAAATACTCTAAGACCAAATCTTTCAAATCCACTAACGAGATAACCAAGCGATCCAAAAGAATAACATTTCACCATTGGAAATAAACACAGATCTTTTCCACATAAGCCCCGCCACAAACGCAACACATAAATTTACCCCTCTGTTACTTTCGAAATAATGCATTTATCGACTTGTAATTACTCTCATCGAAAGATTAAAACATTCTTTCTACTGAGAGTAATTTGAAGTCGATAGGTGCATTATTTCGAAAGTAACAAGTGGGTGAACTTATGTGCTGCATTAATGGCGGGGCTTATCTGGGAAAGATCCATAAACATTATGTAAGCAAACATTCAGTCCCAGTGCAACGCTGCAAGCTTTGAATATTGGACTGGACTACAATTTGTTATTTTTGAGATCTCGTCATGATTTCTGGCGGATTTGTGAGTCCAATGTTTCGAAAGTGGAACAAATCCGTAAATTGACGAGTATTCGACAAAATCAATTGGTTTGGTGATCAAAAAGTAACACACTTTTATTTACTCTTCAATTTAGCTTGATGGCTCATAGGCTTTAAAAGTTTAAACATGAATTAAACTTTCAGTAACTAAAAGTGGCTTTGGTAAATCTTCAGATACATATGAGCTGTATTAATTAGAAGACTCTCCCTCTCCCTCTGATGAAAATTAATTAGTGATCTGTTTAATTTACAGCATTTCAGACATGGAGAAGACGATCCTTATTATGTATATGTCAGTTTTTAAAAGCACAGTGCTCCAGTTTTTCCTCTCATGCATTCAACACCTGCCTATTATTCTCCATCATTTTAGTTGTGATTTTTTGCAGTCCGAGCGCAGTCCGTTTTGGGATCGGAACATTTTGACTGCGACGGGAGCCATTTTTAGTCACTGAGGGAGTTTTCATTATGCTGCTGATCAACCAGTATTCACTACCTCAATTGCTAAAATTACTTCATCAAAATTAAATGAAAACCTGATCCAGTTAATGTTTGTTATTTTCAACATTGCTTACCATGTTACAATCGACTTTAAACTTGAATGGATTATTAAACTTCAGTTTTGCCAGCCACAGTCAAAGTGTTAAGATGCATGGTTAAGATGCATTAGCGAGGTAGTTCTTTTCCCATCGGAGTTTAAGCTATGAAAATTCATAGTAGACCACAAGTAATAAGAATGGAGGATTTTCTCCACGAGCTTGCAATGTTTAACCGCTTAATTTCTTGCTGTTTCTGGGCTAAATTCAATTTGATTCCATGATCTCCTCATGTATTATTGATTTAAAACTTGAAGTTTTGAATTTGTAGTTTGTGTACTGGTGTTAAGGTGTCAAAGTTGTTGGAACAATAAAATCCACGATTCAACTTAGGTCACGCAATTTTTCTTCATTATGAAATTATGGAAAAATTAAAATTTGAAATGAAAGTTGAAGTTATTTCGATTTTTCAAGCTGCAATTGTCGCTGAGAAATTTTGAAGCGAGAAAAGATTACACCTACTACACGTTTCTCTCACTTTAATGGCCTCTTTTAACTTTTTACCTTTGGCTCTTTTTCAGCCTGACGCGACTTTTGACAGCCGAGTGTCGAAACTAACTTGATTGAGGGGCTCCTCCACTGGAGCAGTTCAAAGTTTCAGTTCCACTCGCGTTGCCGACATCCTACTCGATGTCCGAGTCTGCTTCGAAAATTTGCGCCTTTTCTTCTGCTGTGAGCTAGACAGTGTTTTTTGCCTTCGCGTGTGTTGGCTGATCACGGAGACGGAAATTCTCTCAAAAGATGACGTTGCAACGGAGCAGTTGTCAGCGTGAGTTTTTCTAAGTGAACCAACGCTGAAATTATTTGAACGTCATGAGGTAAATACACACACGGAATTTGCATTACTTTTCTTGGTTAGTTGCTCTTTCTGTGCGCCAAACTCATTTTCTTTGCCTGCAAAAAAAACTACCATCAACGTGTGATGAGATATTAAAAGCTTTCACATCGTCTTCTACACGCAGCTGCCAATCAGAGAGCAGCAATATCTTGACGAATTTAAATGGTCTCGAGACTATTCTTGTGAAGAAAGAGATGAAATATGAACAAGTAAAAACTTGCGCCTTCAACAAGAAAAAAATACGCTTTTAGAAAGTTGTATTAAAATATCAGCCTTTGAATTATTTTTTTTCGGAACAGTGAAAACTGGCAGTTGCTACCTGAATATTTGCAAGTTTTCAACATTGTTGAGGTTGAGGATTATGTTGAGGATTCAACACTGTTGAGGAAGTTGAGGATTAACACTTTTTGTGGTAAAGCGGGGCAGTCGCGCTACTATCTAAGGAGAAGAAAAAACTCATCCTTTTTTTTTACAACATTTACTTAGGAAAAATCGTACAAAATAAATCTTGAGATAATTTTTTCACTTTCCACACATTCTCACGCATTCAATGAGTTTTCGGTATGAGCTGATCTTCACATCTCGAGTTAAGGCTCCCATGAGGTGTCCTACAATATTTTCAAAAAATTACACAAAAAGTGCAGGGGCAAACGATGTGACCGTCGCATGTGGTGCCAGCCGTTCGTAAGTCCGACGTCACACGGAGACCAAATGGTAACGTCTCTTCATAACGGTCTACAGTCAGCAGCGCCAATCGTTCTGTACAGCGCCACGAAACCGTCAGATTTCAGCCTTAGTTTGAGACCAGGTTAGTCATACCATGATTTCAGAATCGGTAATCATGGTATGAAGATCAAATTCATCGAATTATTTAGACCTTATTCCCCATTACGCTGGTATCTTTAAAATAAAACTACTTCTATGTACACCGCTGAATCTCCGAAAAATGCATGAAAGCGAGCTGAAATATTCGAAGTGGAAATCACTCTCTCCAATTACAGAGCATTCGTAGTGAGTTATATGGACCGACAACATAGAAACCGCTACTGCAAGCTGTTATGTCTGAGAGAACTGCCATTTGCATCATGCAAAAACAGAAGAATTACTGAAAACTTCCCGCGATTGTATTAAGAAGCTATACAATTACATTCGTAGATGAATCGAAGCAACGCAAAAGACTGGCAATGGCCAACTTCACATTGAATTAACCTAAATTTATTACATGCTCCAATAATTTAGCACAGCCTCTGTTCATTACATTAATATTTCAGCCTCGAAGCTGTTGCACTGAATTTTTTCTAGAACCTGAAACTTTGCTCTTGTTGTGAAGGCCTAAGTTAGGCCTAAACGAGTAGTGGCTAATGAGCTCACAAAACTTCTTGAACTCATATTGTAATCGAGTTTTCCCCAGAGTAAATTCTAAAGACAGGGTGAAATTCTCCGGAATTAGTTTTGTTAGCTTTAATTTCGTTAGGTGACTTTCGTTTCGGAAAGTTAAGAAACATGCAAAAATATACTAATTGAAATTAAGGATTTTATTCCCGGGGCGATACGTTGGCAGCTCTTAAAGCTAAATAGCAGATAATAAGAAAAAAGCCGCACCGAGCCACACATCTGTGAGCCTTTTCTGGAATGTCAAGGCTTCTTTTTTGAGAAGTTAATTTTCTCAAGTCCCCTGGTAATGAGTTGCAGATACTAGTTAAAATATTTTAAGCTCGATCACAAGTTTCTTTTATTCCCCGGGTCAGTTAAACGGCGACGTGGCAGTTCGTACAAAGCATGCCCGCCTTCATGAAATGTCGTGATAATAAGGCGACGGTAAAAAACCTGCATCTTTGGTTCACGAAAATGAACTGTTCAGCACTCAAACAATAAAGTTAAAATTCTGTACAGATAAAAATCTTGGTTTATTTTGATTTAACGTGACTTTTTTCACCCAAATGTTGTTAGCGGTGTCGAATTCACTATAGTTTTATGAATTCAAATTGAATGACAGTATTTCGGAGTATAATTAAACATCATTCTACCAGGCGATATTTTACCACGTGTTGAATGCAGAGGTCAATAATAGATGATAAATTTTCGAACCTGATTCAGTGGTTGAATATGGTGTATGAAGTGAGCAATAAATAAATAAATAAAAAAATTAATAAAATTTTGCTAACACGTAACATGAAAGGAACCCACAAGACCCTATAAATAAGTAATAACACTGGTCAACAAATTTTGAAAAGTTGTGTGCATCTTAAATGATATTAGTTGACTCTTATGTATTTTCATTCAATGAATCCAAATATCACATTGAAAAATGTGTATTGGCTACAGGTTCGAAAATTCGAGGCATGCAATCTTTGATTAATTTATTTTAATATACAGTATTTATTCAAATTTATTTTAAGTTTATGAAGTATTTTACATTAAAATAACCTACCTTTTGCCCCCCAAATGTAAACTTGTACAGCACAAGCACCTTCTGTGACTGATGAAACAGTACTGAGGGCCGAAAGACTGAGGGCAGTGAGTAATATACACATCCGTCAGCCTGTAGGAATGTGTTGAGACATGTAGGCGTATCACGAAAAGTATAGCTGCCAAACAATTTTAACCATGATGTTTGTTACCAGCAACCTAAAATTACATGGAAAATGCTACTTTGGTCTCCGAAGCATTTTGGTTGTTGACCAGTGTCATTAATGAAAAGCTTCAACAGTGATGACGCTACTTGAGACAGCACTTCTGCGTTGCTAGTCAAGTCAACAAAGGCCACAAAACAGACGAACTAGACACAATTTATTATAGTTAATCGATACAGAAAGAAGATGAAATGAAAAGCGCTCTTGTTAGCTAAATTGAGTTGCTGGAGGAGTAAGCTCCTTATTATCAGATCCTAATTGGCAAACTTCCTGAGGAGATCAGTCAGAACGATCGTCTTCTGAAGACGCAATCTTTGGCAGATCGAGAAGTTAGAGAACCACAGAACAGGGATCGACTGTCCTTTTAGGTTCATCTTACACACAATGCTATTCTTGGGGTTTGAATACGCTCTATGTCCGGCTCCACCATGAACTTATACTTGAAAGTCTCACAATGTAATAACAGTTTAGCGTCGTTCGTTTCAAAATGCAAAAAAAAAGAAAGTGTGCAAAATGTTCAGTTACACTCAATAACCTGCTTTTAATTCTGAAGTACTGTGCTTTATCTGATTCGACGGTACACTCTCACGTAAGGCTGTTAAGCTCTTCTGGTATATCTGAAGCTCTTGTAAAAATATCACTAATCTGCGATGAGAAAAGGCAATGCAAACATAACTTCATTCGAGTTCTTGTTTTTCGAAAATGCAACGTTCGGCTACTACATTTACTGCTATTTTCACTTTCTGAACAGACCAAATTTCTGCGTGGTATTTTTAATTTTAAATGTGTTTTTGCGGCATCAAAATCAGCAATGACCTTCACTTCAGCTCGGCATGCCAAAACCTTCAGCGTGCTTAGCTCCATCAGTCACGAATTTCTCGTACCTAGGATTTTCGTTAAGTGCTCGGACGAAATATTTGCTTAGCACTGCAGCAAATTGAACCGTTTAGCAGGTGCCTGCTATAAGCTTGCCTGCTTTCGACTTTCCCGTCACTCAACCCAATTTTTCAAAGTACAGGAAGAGTGTGGACAGTGCTGCTACTCTACTTCTATTTCGAAGCTCCCCTCTGAGCGAAAGCGTCCACGCTCTTTGATCAGGCAAAACACTTGAGAAAAATTTAATGGACACATCAAGAGACATTTCTTTTGGGCTGCCAAAATTTCAGCTTTTCGAATTCATGCTGTGCTGCAGGCCCTATTCTTAAAAAAATGCTCCGTTAAAATAAGTTCAATAGACTTTATTTAAATATAATTATAGGGTGCAATTTTTGGTTGCGTTCCTCAATATTGAGTGCAGTAACCTGTTGACTGCTTGTCGACCCACCGGTGGTTAATGAGGAGATTTCTAAAATGAGTGTATACCATCACTGTTCACCAACTCCATTTTCTATTCATACTTGACTACACGCAGGTCTTGTTTTTTCAATTAATTTTTTGTTCACTCTACAATTAGATGTTAAGTTAAATTAAATTTTAATTTCGAATCGGAAATTTTAGATTGCATTTTTGCAAAATTGACCGGTTGAAAGGCCCACTGCCATACTGAGGAACAAGTGTTTTTCGTTGGTAACTTCCTCGCTGATCTTTCATCGGGAACACGAAAATCATTCGGAAGCCATCGGTACTTAGACGATTTTACGACGAAGGATACCGAAGCACTCTCCGTATAATCCGGTATTCAAGTTTTCCCGAAGAGAGCATATATCTATCTCCAGGAGCCAAATTTTCAAGCGATTCTAGTCGTTAACAGCGAAAGTGCCCCAGTAGACTCGGTTATTTTACGTTCTACTTGTTTTGTATAAATTCACGAGTTTAAAATCATTATAATCAAATTTCAGCTTTGAACAATTAGAAACCTTTCAGAACAGATCATACAAGATGAAATATGCCCCCAAAACGCAATTAGTACAGCTAAGTCGTCAGGTGAACTTTCGCAGCCAGCTCAACCGCAACGACGGCGTAAATTATTCGAAAATCTGGCCCCGAGAACGTATTTAACCAATTTTCCATGGCCAAATTGCTCGGGTCACTCGCCTCCCGTCTACGCCGCAGTCGTACATCTGTCTGCCTAGACTTAAGGCATCGTCAGCCGCAGGAAACGGCACGTGAAGTTGTGAGTGGGACATCGTATTTCTTTTTTACGGTAATGCGCGAAATTCTTTGAGGTCATATTTGTCTTGGGAATTTTTTATGTCCAACCAGCATCTAAGAGTGGAATGCAAACATTTGCTTTTCTGAGTGCCGTTTAAGTACTGTTTCTTGCAACGAAAAAAATACCAATGTATGTACATGTGTTTGCTTTTTGTGCTTCGATATTGACTGAAATCGAGTTTGAATGAATGGTTTAGAACGCAGCGAAATTCATCACTCTATTTATATGGTAATGATGTGGATAAAAAATTAGATTATCCCAATTTTGTAGTTTTTCAGGTCAGGACACTTGTTTTCAATTGCGTGATTTGCAAAAAATATGATAACATGGTTCTGACAAAATCATCGTCTAGCATTGACATCTCAGTGTATTAACTTTGCAAGGGCGAAGCAATGAAGCAATCTCGCTAGATCGTAACAGTGAAATAATTTTAGTACGGCATAGCAGTGAAGAAATTTCGCTAGATTGTACCAGTGAAGTAATTTTGGTATTACGTAGCAGTGAAATAATCTCCCTAAATCACTGAAAAACAGGGAAATTACTTTTAAAAAATCAGTGAAATAATCTCTCTAGATCACTAAAATGAGGTCTAGTATTCTCGATATTATGTAGCAGCGAAGTAATCACACTATATCATTGAAAACAGGTATCGTAATCTTGAGAGGGCGTAGCAGTGAAATATTCTCCCAAAATCATTAAAAACAGATTGAGTAATCTCACAGAAGCACAGGAGCAGAAGCCAGTTCAGTCAAAGCTTGACCTGAATTCTGTCGCCATCTCTAATGCGCAGACATTTTCAAGACTTGACGCATTTATCATCCAAATGATTAATTAGAATTTCATAGTTGATTTTTTTTAATTTAATCAATTTTAAATAAATTAAATTAATAATTATTTAAAATAATAATTACATAATTATTAATTTATTAATTCATTTTTTAAGTAATTATTATCATGCACTCCATCTGAATTATAGGGAAAATTTTTTCTCTAAAATCATGGAAAAATATACTTACCAAATTATAAAGAAGCTCTCTCAAACAACTCCATAATTAAAAAATCGTTATTCCTTCAATTACATTATGAAATTTGATTAGAAAACGTAATTTTAGGGAACAGTCTTTTCATTGACTCTCAACAACCTCCATTTCTAAGTAAAATTTTTTGTTTAATTAATGTTCGTTAAAGTGAATTCAATAACAAAGAATTCAGTAAATCCACGAAAAATTTTACATATAATTTAATTATAAGTTATTTTACCTGACAGATTAAAAAAGACAATGAATAATCAGTCAAACTAACAACTAAGATTTCCCAATTTTTTGAAAAACGCCCATGTTCCGGAAGCCAAAACCCGAAAAATTTCAACTGAATTTATGAACGTAAAATCTTGAATTGAGAATCTTTCTGGTCAGTGAGGATTTCCCAAAAGTTATTATTTGGGTTTTTGTGGTTTTATATGCATTTTCTGCCTATCTTTGATTAAAAGTCATAATTAATTCGCTAACGCAGCACGTGCCTTTTTCAATTAGAAGAATAACTACAATGAATGTTATAGGGAGGCGAATCAAGCAGTATATATAAATGGACTGACAATCATTAGTGAATCTAATTTCAATTCCAATATGAGTCCACATTATTCGTTTTCACATTATTTATTAGGCTATTTCGCTCTAAATTGTCCCTTTGCGATCTCACGTACTCACTAAGTAACCCTAGCGAGATTAAATAACTGCTACGATCTGACAATGTTCCGTCACTGCTACGCCCTAGTGAGATGACTTCACTTACGCGATCTAGCGAGATTAAATAACTGCTAAGATTTGACAAAATTACGTCCCTGCTACGCCCTAGTGAGATGACTTCACTTACGCGATCTAGCGAGATTAAAAACTGCTAAGATTTGACAAAATTACGTCCCTGCTACGCCCTAGTGAGATGACTTCACTTACGCGATCTAGCGAGATTAAATAACTGCTAAGATTTGAAAATGTTCCGTCACTGCTACGCCCTAGTGAGATGACTTCACTTACGCGATCTAGCGAGATTAAATAACTGCTAAGATTTGACAATGTTCCGTCACTGCTACGCCCTAGTGAGATGACTTCACTTACGCGATCTAGCGAGATTAAAAACTGCTAAGATTTGACAAAATTACGTCCCTGCTACGCCCTAGTGAGATGACTACATCTCGCCATAGCGAGATTACTACACTGTGATACCATGGCAAGACGACTCTTTTTACCGAAACTATGCTATCATCTTTCAGATCGCTAAATTAAAAAACACACCCCCCTGACATGAAAAACAGGTTATCCTCTTTCAAGTAGTGCCTAAAACTTGACCTCTCGCAGGTTTTTCTTGCTCGGGCTTTTCACTGCGCAAACACAAAGAAATTTAGACCTGTTCCAGATATCAACTTCGAAAGACGGGGCGGAACTCCGTAGAGTTTTTACTGCGCCTAGCAGAGCGTTCAAGCTCTGCGCTCGTTCCGCACACAAGTTCTTGTCGTTCGAGAAGTTTCGTTTTACTTTCGCAAGCAATACTGTGTTTCTAGCTTTCAAATGCAAGTACGGTATAAAAGATCTCACTTTTTCCCCTTTCGGCATTGACATGCTCTCGTGCTGCGGCGAACTTTGAAAATTTGGGAAACGGCTCGCATGATTTTTAAAAGTGACCAAAGAATGTGGAATTGAAGAAGTTCTTCCACGCGTCTTACCAGAAAAAAACTTTGTGCATTCAGAGCGAATTTCTCGTTGAGAAAATCGGCAGCTAATTCGGGAAGATATTCCCAAGTAAGCGAAGATGTTTTTCTAGCCGAGAAATTTAGAATATAGTTGTTTGATTGAGGACCTTTTCTGAAAACTCAAAAAACTGTGATTACTTCAGTGAAGTATACAAGTTCATAATAAACCATGAATATTGGATCAAACTGCTCATCCTAATTAAGGTGTTGTAAGCAAACGCACTTTTCTTTCCATCATAAAATTTTGCAAACATTCTTCGCTGAATCGAGCACTGGGTTGAAATGGATATTGTTTGTGTCGAGATCATTCTAAGCAGTTAGTCTAAAACAAATCAACATGTCGTTGTTTAAAATTGAAAATATTGGCATTTGGCAACGTTACAAATGATGGAAGCAATCGGAGGACCGCAACCATGCACACCACGAAGCTCTGCCGCGTAAGATTTAACTGCGTCGTTACTAAGAGACAAGGACCAAACACGTTATTAGTTAAAAAACGGTAAAAACTGACAATCATAGTCAAATATGTTTACGCATTTCCTCAAAAAATTCCCAATATGGCATGAGATTCTGGCTCAAATGAACGACAATTGTTCAGGCCACTTTAAGTGCACGAAATTAGAAGGGAACAAAAGAGAACACGGCTACAAAAATGAGCAAATGGACCTATTCTCGAGCTCATCCGTCACACACCACGCAACGACACCACACAGTTCCTTCCAAAGTCATCAGTTTTCTTGCACAAGTACCAGTACATTCATTTCAACGCAATTTCTAAATACGCGACCGTTAAACAAAGAATGATCCCATGGTTTGACTGTTTTTGCGGAAGAATGTTTATAAAAGAATTGACATCACAATGCATGTTGAATTGATTAAACGATTATTACGAAATACGTAATAATTATGGATCTCTATGGATCTTTAGGGCATTTATGGATCTAAAGAAGGCGTATGACAGAGTGGACCGTGAGGCTCTGTGGCAAGTTGTGAGCTTGTATGGAGTGGGTGGGAGACTGTTGAATGCGATCAAGAGTTTCTACATTGACAGCAGAGCATGTGTGAGAGTAGGGAATGAGGTGAGTGAGTGGTTATGACAGGTGTGAGTTATGACAGGTGTGAGACAGGGATATGTGATGTCGCCGTGATTGTTTAATTTGTTTATGGATGGTGTGGTGAGGGAAGTGAATGCCAGAGTGTTGGGAAAGGTGCGCAATTGGTGGGACGAAATGGTGTGTATTGGGAAGTGTGTCAGCTGTTGTTTGCAGATGATACAGCGCTTGTGGCTGATTCAGAGGAAAAACTGAGAAGACTAGTTGCAGAGTTTGGTAGAGTGTGCGAAAGGCGTAAACTGAGGATAAATGTGTGTTAAAGTAAGGTGATGAGATGTTCAAGAGGTGGAGTGTTTTTAACTTTGGATGTGAGGATGAATGGTGAAGTGTTAGAAGAGGTACAGCATTTTAGGTACCTCGGGTCGGATGTGGCTGTTAAGGATAGTTTGGAAGTAGAAGTGAGACATCGAGTGAGTGAAGGCTGTAAGACATTGGGTGCAATGAGGAAAGTTTTTGAATGGTGGAGTTTGAGGATGAATGCTAAGAGGGGACTGTATGAAAGTTTGATTGTGCCAGTTTTGTTGTATGGAGCAGAGTCCTGGGGTTTGAGAGTAGCTGAGAGGAGGAAGATGGATGTGTTTGAGATGAAGTTTTTGAGGAGCATGTATGGAGTGACAAGAAGAGATAGGATGAGGAATGAGTTGGTTAGGGGTTATCAAAAAGCTGAGCAGGCGAGTGGATGAAAAAGTGCTTGGATGGTTTGGGCATGTTGAAAGAATGAATGTTGAGTGGCTGTTGAAAAAGATTTATATGTCGAAAGTGAGTGGTATTAGAGTGCGAGGTAGACCACGGATGTGTTGGATGGATGGGGTGAAGCGTGCGTTGTATGAAAGGGGTCTGACTGTGGATGTGGCGAGAGGGATGACTGCGGACAGAAGTGAGTGGAGGCAGTGCATAAGAAGGTAATTTTATTTTTGACGCTGTACTGGGAGCTTGCCCGCGTATGATGGGGTTGACCTGTCCTGTGCGGGGGGAGGGGCTGCACTCAATGAAGCGGTCGTGGTAAACCAACCATGGCTGTCGGGCCTGACTGTGCAAGGTGGTTGTACTGGGCTGCTGCTGATCCTGGCAGTTCTGGTGCGGCCAGTGCTGCCTCTCTCGCTTCCTAGTGACTAATGGTATTGATTGTGGCCTGCTGTCGGCTACCCTCCCATAGGGAGGAGAGGCCTGGTATATGTATGTACGAAATACGTCAACCATCAATTTCTTTCGTCGTATTATTAGTAATATCGTAGAGTCAGTATTTTTTTCACTCTAACTTACGCTTCTATCAGATGATGTATAACCGGTGAAATAGTTAACGTGCAGCGTTAAGAAGTGCAGTGTCTAATAAAGGATGCTTTATTCCAATCAATCAAGTCTGATACATATCATCTTGTACATTGGTTTTTCAAATGCCTCATAACTAACACCAGGACGCCATGACGGTTACCCCCGGTCAGGCTGGTACCCATTTTCGACACCTGGGTAGAGTGGGGAGTTGTGGCTGAGTTCTCCCTTTTCCCAACGGGGAGAAACACCTGCTGGCACTGCCGGGATTCGAACTGCCGACACCTTCACGCCTCCACGGAAAGGCGCGTTCTTAACCACTCGGCAACGGCGACTAAGGGGTAAAAATACTCACATACTTCTTTCTTTCAAATCTCCCTTGAATTCGGGCTCATCCTCGCCATTTCAGTCACGCTCATCCTGAATTTTGTCGAAATTATAGCTTTCGTAAAACAATTCAATGGAATGATGGCTGACATCACATAAATTATGGCTGAACCAACATCCCTGCACATTTCCTACAATAACACGTAATTTTAGCCTGTCTATTTGCAATCAATTATGACTTACAGAAGAGCGCTTGATTATGATTCACTTAACTGCACGTATTTTTGGTTCGCGCAGTGACACACAATTTTCGTTAGCGCAATTGTCTATCATAATGGTCAGCGCAATAGCAATTAACTATGGTTAGCACTGTAGCACTTAATCATGGTTAGCGCAATAGGCCTTAATTACGGTTAGTGCAATAGCACTTAATTACGGTTAGTGCAATAGCACTTAATTACGGTTAGCGCAATGGCTCTTAATTAGGGTTAGCGCTATAGCACTTAATTACGGTTAGCGCAATGGCTCTTATTTAGGGTTAGCGCTATAGCACTTAATTACGGTTAGCGCAATGGCTCTTAATTTAGGTTAGCGCTATTGCACTTCATTATGGTTAGAGCAATAAGACTTATTTACGGATAGCGCAATATCACTATCTTGATGATTGTTAGCGAGATTACTTATAATTAAGTAGCGTTAATTATAGTTAATGCAATTACACTTAGTGATGGAAAGCACAATATCATATAATTATGGAAACACATTATCACATAATTATGGAAAGCATAATTTCACATAATTATGGAAACACAATGTCACATAATTATGGAAACACATTATCACATAATTATGGAAACACAACATCACATAATTATGGAAACACATTATCACATAATTATGGAAACACAACATCACATAATTATGGAAACACAACATCACATAATTATGGAAACACATTATCACATAATTATGGAAACACAATATCACAAAATTATGGAAACACATTATCACATAATTATGGAAACACAACATCACATAATTTTGGAAACACATTATCACATAATTATGGAAACACAACATCACATAATTACGGTTTATATAACAGCTCGTAAATATAACCATGCCGCTGACCAGCAGTTCTGACCTCCATAATTGCACTTAACACTTCATCACCAGGTAGAGGTCGTCACTCGATCGAATTGAAGTACTTGAACAAACCATGTGTGGGCGCACACCCACCTCTTTAGCTTGACAGCTGTTGAAGATTATTCTACATTTAAATAACCGTAAGCAGGTGTGAATCATGGGTTATTGCTCTATATACCTACCCCTACAGCTGTGCTGCTCTTGAAAATTACTTTTCACTTGAATAAACGCTTGCAGTTGCAAATGGTGGCTTTTTGCCTTAATAGCCTTGTCAGCATTTGTTTTCAGGTAACAATTAATCTTTTCATTTCAATATTATGGTTGTTGTTGTTGTATTAATGGGAGACTTATTAGTATAACGTGTCAAGGAAGCATTATGAAGTGTGGAGAATAAATGTTAACCGTTCATTTTATTTGTCGACTTGTCAGGACGAACAGTGTATTCTAATAAATTCAAATAACTTCATTGTGTTACAGAAGTTAATTATTTAAGGAGGACATTTCTATTTACTCTCACACTTATGAAAACCATTTTTCGAATGATTATATCCTCTGCATACGTAAATTTAATCTTTAGAAATGTAACGAGCCAAACCAAAAACTTCATCTAACTTCACCATACGGTTAAAAAGCATGAAAATTTAACAAAGCCTAGGATTAAAATTCCGATTATACTCCGTCACTTTTCAACTATCTTTTTGGATTTTTTGAGATCTTATTTTTGTTCCAATGAGTGAGAAGATCTGTGAGCTGGAGCATCCAGGACATAAAATGAATATCTTTTCTCGAATATTAGAGTACAAGAAAAAACACGAAGCATTGCATCAGATTCTTCTACTCTACAATGTTGTTGCATTTGGCAGGTGCGTGCGAGAAGCGTGAGGCTCAGGGAACTTGAATCTCTGCCGGAGCACATCGTGTGAGCCTCCAAAGCAGATTTTCGATTATAAATTCAAGCTGCGGAGACATAGGAAGTAAATGAAGATGGTGGGACTAAAGCACTTCAAATCTTCACCCTGGGGACAAAGAAGATTTAAAATCATTACATCGGTCTTGTATTGGCGCTAGCACTCACAGTGTAAGCAAATCTTGACCAATTTTCGAAGTTTTCGTATGGATGAAATTATTCAAACACAGCGACGGTGTTTCCCTTCTTGCCCTCATTCATTCATTTATATATGCGTGTGCGTTTGTATAGGCACTCACACGGGAACATTCACACATACTGTGTATGTAAACAGCCTCATTGACAACATCTCAGGTACTACAGCTGCCACCTCGATTTTGAAAATGGCTAATGATTGCTGAAATGCATCACAACATTCATTTCTAAATTTGATTGCTTGCAATCTTTTCGAACTTATATCATTTTTAAATTTGATTGCTTGTAATCTTTTTGAACTTTTAGATTCAGATGCCATTTGTATTTTTAAAAACAGAGAAGTTATATGAAGTAATGATATCAACGAATTATGACATTTTTAACGAGATGTATTTAAAAGAAGGATTGTTCACCAAGAACACAGATCATATTTATATATATATATATATATACGAACATACATGGTTCTTTGCTATGTACATGCAACGGATATGTTAAACATTCTTTGGTGACTACAGTCCTGTTACAAAAACATTCTGGCAGTTCTGTTACAAAAACATTTGGTCTTGGTTGATAAATCGAAACCGATTTGGTATTTTATCAAAAACCATTATTTACAATAAAAAATACGTCGAGTACAACATCAATTCTCTCTTTAATAACTTAAAGCCTGGTACTCCTAAAAACCTCTTCGCTTGAATTATCTAAAAAACATTTTAACTCGATACATTTTTAAATATACCTGAAATTCTGGAAGGAACTCATCACCCGAGCTCTCGAGTTCCGAGCACATTACGCTACGTTCACCTAAAAAACACCTGATATTCCACAGCATACAAAGTACTGTGGAAATGAAAGACAGTGTTTTAATAAACGTCACGGCAAGCAACATAATCGTGCGTCCGCCTTCATTAACAAAAAACTCTTGTTTTGCTAATGGGAGCATCCCGCTTCGTGCAACATAACTCCGTCCTTGTAACGGTGAGCGGAGTCCGTTACCTGCATTTGCATGTGATGATGACTAATCTAGAATCTAATTTACTGTCTCTGCTACTTCAAACGAAGGAAAGCAGTTTATGGCGAGGAAAAGGCATTATTTCTATTCGCAGCTCCTCTTCGTCGTCAGAAAAATTGCAGTGAAAAACTCTCCTTCCTTGTCGTGCGCGAGGGAAAGCACTCTGAAATAATAAGTCATTTTATTTCCTGAGGCTTTTTAAAATTACTGTTTTTTATTATTGAGAGTCAATTTGCACTACATGGAAAATGGAAATGCATCTGTGGCAATGAAGAGGTCAAAAATGCATGGATGGAACATTAATGTAGCATTTTGTTTCACTCATGAAGATTTTTCACTCGTAAAAATTCACAGGAGTGTGAAGAAGCAAAAGATTTTCTCATCTTTGTGGAAAAGTTTTCGAATAACCATGACGTTAATTAAAACGCTGTTTTTCATTACCACAGTATTTTAATTACCTATTTTCAATTATTAAAATGATAATTTAAAAAAATGCCTTAATAATTAATTAAAAATTGAATAATTAATTGTAATCATAACTAAATTTTTAATTAAATATTTTTTTAGTTGTTCATAATTATGATTTAATTGCCACACTACTTTGAAAACAGTGGTACTGTTTGCTAGGCATTTTCTAGGAGAACATTGCGTAACTTCCCCAAAAAATTTGGCCTGTTCATCGCATTATGCTTCATTTTTCTCACAGACGTCAAATAAAGTCGTTCACAGCACCAGCTATGGAAGGCTTTCACATAAAAACAAAACAGAAGTATCGATGAGAAGTTCGATCAAAGAAACACAATTTGAAAAGTTGGATAGAGTTAACTAATCTGTCAAAAACTCTGAAGAATCCAAACCTTGCTATGCATGAAGTTAACAGAACTCGGGGCAAGTTAACAGAACTCGAGGCGTGTTGAGCTGAAACAAAGTTTCCCCATACAAATGAAGATATTTCCCCTTCCTGGTATGGTAAGCTATGCCAGCACCCGCGGCTCCTAGCGAAGACGTAATGTAGTGATCTTGTTTCAAGGTCGACTATGGATGATGCAATTTTCAGTTTTAGGTTCGTCAGAAATGTCAAAAACCAATTTCAATGGCGGAATATACTTTTCAAAGTTCTTCCGAGTACTCTGATTTCATATGTAATGATGTTTTAAAATTATGTTTTTACAGCTTTCATTGTGTTAACGAGTAACACTTTTTATAAAAAATTGATGCGTACAATGTGTTCAAAAAAAATAGCTATCAACTTTGACAGTAGGCAGGGACACGTCACATATGCTCTTTCTCACAAATTCTAAACATTTCAAAACTCCTTAGTTATTCCAGGTGCTGAGATTTGAAGTTTCAATTTTCTGGACCAGTTTGGTTAAATTTTTGTGTCAATAAATATAAGTTTCAAGTTGAATTTTACACTTAAATATGGCAACCCTCGAGTGCCTGGTGATTACATATCAGTTCACGCTGCAACATGGTGTTACATGAAGAAATTACGTTAGTAAGCTAATGTTAGGCATGTCAGGTATGTAGCGTTACGTTAGGAACGTTTACCAAGTGAAGAAATGGCCTATAATTATTTGGCTGACGATGTAACCAACGACAACGCTAGAGGCGCTACGAAGGTGTGCCGGATATTTGCCCGGTATTGCTTGTTTGCCTAGACATCGAATGCTCACAAACACACTGAATGTATGTCCCATACATACACACTGTATGTATGTCGTGCACCATCCGGGTTTTTATAAAAATTCATATCTATTTCAATTTTATCGATTATTATCATAATAGATACTCCATCTCTTGCAAACATAAAAAATAATTGAACTCTTTCTTGTACTCTTAGTTTCTCATCCACATCAGATCTAATCTGGAACCCCTAAAAATGAATACAAATTATTGTATGGAGCGTGACTTCTGGGACACCCTGCATGTTCTTATTTCTACCCAAGTTGTAATACAGGCATCACAAGAAGACTTTCTGCTTTGATGAAACGATGTTTCATCAAAGCAGAAAATCTTCTTGTGAATCTTCTTCTTCTTGATAATCTTCCTTATACATGTGGTTTCTTACACATGTTCTGGGACACAATGTTTCTCACACATATTGCTGTGTGAGACACATGGAAGCTTCAGCGCAGGTAGGAGAGCTTACGATCGCCTTAAGAAAAACTTGACGCAATTGAGGACGATGTGGTGCAATGCTTCCTTGACAGGCCTTAATATTTCCTTGACAGGCCTTAATATTTTCTTGACAGGCTTTAATGTTTCCTTGACAGGCTTTGATATTTCCTTGACAGGCCTTAATAATTTCATGACAGGCTTGAATATTTCCTTGACAGGCCATAATGTTCCTTGACAGGCCTTAAAATTTCCTTGACAGGCCTGAATATTTTCTTGACGGGCCTTATTATTTCCTTGACAGGCCTTGATATTTCCTTGAGAGGCCTTGATAATTCCTAGACAGGACTTGATATTTCCTTGACAGGCCTTAATATTTTCTTGACAGGCCATAAAATTTCCTTGACAGGCCTTAATATTTCCTTGACAGGCCTTAAAATTTTCTTGACGGGCCTTAATATTTCCTTTACAGGTCATAATATTTCCTTGACAGGACTTAATATTTCCTTGACAGGCCTTGATATTTCCTTGACAGGCCTTAATATTTCCTTGACAGGACTTGAGAGCCGTCAGTTCTCACGACAGCTGTAAGTAGAATTTCGTATTGTTCCCATAAATAAAATCACAGCGCATGAAAGAACTCTGATGTACACACCGCAATCGGAATTGCTTTTTGATATATTTCAGAAGAATATAAATTATATTATGCAGAAAGTTGCATTAAATTTTCGAGATATTACTGGACAATTTAGCGCAGAAAGTTACATAAAACGAGGTCGAGCATGTTGTGAAAACATTAGGAACTTTGTTTAGAGCCGCCGGTGCAGGCATGACTAACGCCAGAAGAGAAAAACATCTTTATTTGTATGCAGAAACTTTGTTTCAGCATCGCACGCCGCAACTTCTGTGAACTTCAGGCTTGGCTAAGGTCTGCATTCTTCCAAGTTTTTTGCAGTTAACTCTTTCTATTTCTTTTTATTTGTTTATTTCCCAGAACTTTCTTTCGCATAATTCTGTTTTCAAATAGCCTTATTTGGCTGGCGTATTCGGCAACACAGGGAAATTCCCTATTTTTCTGAGGAAAAATAGGGAATGATACAAGTCTTATCTGCATACATTTTTTTTTTTTGAACTTGTTCATTTTGAGAACATGGGAAATGAAGGCCTTTTAGAAATGGGTGCTGAAAATTAAACTGCTAATAATTCGTCATATTGATTTGAAATGAACTTGGAAGACCTATCCTAACCAAACCCATCCTAACCTAATCTGACCTACTCTAAATTGACTGATTGAAAATGTCTCATATTGCATTTTTGGTGAGATGACTTCCCATTTGACGTCATCTTGATACCACCTGTCTGTTTAACAAGCTTGGTTTTCTCTGTCGCCCATGGCATTTTTCTTACAGGACTTTTTTTCTGGAAATGAACATAGAGCATTTGAATCAGTTTTAAAAATCATGCTGGAAATTGAGTCAAATCTGCCGAAATCTTTTTTTGCGATAATCAGTGCAAGAAAATGAGGGCTCAAAAAATGGCCTCTCATTTTGGGCGGCCTCCAATGCTGTGATATGCGGATCCAAAAACCCTCAGGTGTTTATTTATGTATATTATATGTCAATATTGGTCTCATTTTCAGAACTTGAGAGCTTCTTAGTCCATATATTGCAGGACCAGAGGGCTGGTCGCAATGGGTTATTTTGTTGGCCCATTGAAAAATGAATGTAGATAAATTGTTGAAAACAAAGACTGTTCGACTGATTTTCAACAATTTTCCGTACGTATTTATAAAAACTGATTTCTGCACTCCATTCCAATTTATAAAAGTGAACCCAATAGGAATAACGTTATTAGTGATTTTAAAAAAACAGGCGCATGAACAGCCTGCTGATGTCGCGATTCTTTCCCACGTGAACTAGCCAAAAATGGATAACAAATAGCTTTAATCAATCAATTTAGGCTAGGAATGGCTAGGTTAACTTAGGTTAGGTCAATTAAAGTTGGTTCTTGTTAGCTCATATCCAGTCAGTGTGTAAAAAATGGGAAGTAGTTTTATTTTAGACTTAGAATTTTTACGCCAGGCCCTCATCTTCCAGGGTCCTTAGCCTCCGAAGTCCCCCACGTACGTACGACATTTGTTTAATTTGCTTTTGATGAGCGACTGTTTGATTTTTTTGACGAGGATATAGTGTCTTTTGAAAAATTTTCTAGCCTCATAAAAAATCGATGACATGTGGGGTGTACTTTGGGATTGGGACACTTGCACTTGAAATCTTATGGGGAAGATAATCTCTTTTTCCAAATTGTGAAGTTCCAACAGAATTCTTACGCCAGGATTAAAGTTATGGGACGGATGTGTGGGATCTTTCAAACACACCTCGAGAATAGGTCAAACTCTCATGAAATTGTGTGTAATTTCATACCTATTCATCACTTTTTTCCCGTCATTTTATTTATTTTTTTGGCTCTGGTTGCATAAATTAAACGAAATAAAGTACATCCGAACGCTGCGATTACATGGTGAGTGTGCATCACTGGAAAACATTTTCATTTTCCTGCATGAAATTATTTTTCACAATTAGCAGATTTTTTCATGTGATTTGCATGACGTTTGGTCTGTGAAATTGTATTTTTACTACGGAAGTGTTGTAAAGGTTTTGATGCTGTGTGTGTTCGTGTTTATAAATTCAACGTTGAAGTATAACAACGTTTGGTTTTGTTAAATTTACGTTTTCTGCAATGAGTTTAAACCCGACACTGCTCATTGTTAACGTGCTCATAGTTCATGCGCACTTTTGGTTTCGGTTATCGCAATTCCATGTTCGAATTTGAGTCATTCCAGTCTCCTTGGTATGGCTCCGGTAAAAACAGTCGTCTTGCATTACAAGCGTTCGCAAGAGCAAACTAACTGGCAGTGATCTGACATCAGTTGTCGAAATGTCTCCGAGAGCTACAATGAGCCAACAATTTACTCTTGAAACCAAATCAAAAGACAGTCTACCAAAACTCATTTCCCTTGTCTAAATGTTATTTCGCAAATTTTAACAGCGTACATTGTTAACGGGCGGAAGAATTACCAACATTTTGGTAACTTAGAAGAATCGCTAAACAAAGACTAGTGACTGAAGAGACGTCACATTTGAAAACTGTTCGAGAGGGATTTTAATAACCACAGAATAATGCTTTCGGAGCCCAGTTATGAACCAATGTACATACATTTCAAGCTGTACTGGTCAGCCTAAGTTGAAGCAAACCAAGTACAGCAGTTCTGAGACTCAAATCGAAACAGTTATCATGCTCCATGTACTACACCGAGCTGACTCGACCATTTTTTCGTAATTGAGAGTTGGAGAGGAAATTTCCGAGAGGCACTTGCTGCAAAACTTGTTCCTGGCAGAGCAATTACGGCGCGGCGTCAGTGTTCATCAGCACAGACGGTTATGATCGTATTTCAATATTGTGGGTGTGCGCTTCGACAATGGCATGTTTGTTCATCAGCACAGACGGTTGTGATCGTATTTCAATATTGTGGGTGTGCGCTTCAACAATGGCATGTTTGTTCATCAGCACAGACGGTTATGATCGTATTTCAATATTGTGGGTGTGCGCTTCGACAATGGCATGTTTGTTCATCAGCACAGACGGTTATGATCGTATTTCAATATTGTGGGTGTGCGCTTCGACAATGGCATGTTTGTTCATCAGCACAGACGGTTATGATCGTATTTCAGTTATTGTCAATATTGAGGGTATCACAACTGACGTTAAATCTTACCCTCCTACATACACACCCTACTTCAGTATTTCTCAAACAAGTACCTTCGTTATTTACCTATTGCTAATAACATGTTTACATAAGTCAAATTTGTCCGTTTCTTTGACCTCCGACAGCATGGAAATAACAAACACGCTCGAGTCAGTAAAAAGAAAAACAATATTACGGATACATAACTCCGGAGATAGAGACCATGAATTACTATTTGAAATCTAGTTAGAAACTTGAGTCAGGAATATAATTTAAGTCAGATTCTCAGAAGAGAAAGAGCACGTCTCTCCTCCACAGAGAACTGGAAGCGATGCTCAGACCATCAAACGGCGAGAAAAAATTGGAATAATTTGACGATGCCCGTTTTGGTTTCTAACTGGTTGGCAATTATTGGTGAATGACTAAAATTTAAACTTTCTCTCCCGCAATCAGAAGAGGTAGATCACTCGCTGAGTTTTGATAAAAAAAATAAGGAAGATCATAAAATATCAGCGAAAATTCCCATACTGGTTTTCTTGAACTGTATAAATTAAACAAAAAGTAAATCAAAGTTTCAATCCGTATTTCTTCAGCAAGTTTAAAGGTGGAATACTCGTAGAATGTTGGCCAACCGTTTACTAGTACTATTAATGAAAACAAATATGATATAATGAGACAATGAAAGCACGCAATCATTGGACAAAAAAAGCAAGTGCAATTATACTCAACTTTTAAGGAAAGTCTAGCGATGACGATGAATACCGCTGAGTCTCGATTTTACTCTCATTTTATGAGTCTAAAGAAACTTTAATTTTCACAAGTACAGAAAGACTTCATCGAACGGGAAAATTATAAGCTCAGAATGCCAACAGAGTTCAAAATACTCCAAGTCCAATTTCGGCCTCTCAAGAATCTAGCAGAGACCCTGCGCAGACGAAATCTCGTTTTAGAATGGATATCATCTATCCATCTATAGAATAAATATCGCGCATCCAGCCTCCCGGCTAATAGTAATCAAACACTTATTTCCAGCCGGCTCAAATTGTACCACCATTCAGAGCTAGAGTTTAGCGTAGAACCACTTCTAGTTGGCAATTACCGTAGCACCACCACAGGTTGGGAAACATCTCGGAACCAATTCCAGGAGATCGGGTGGCACTCTTCGAGCCAAATTTCTGGAGCGAAGCTCGTGCTGGTGTCTGCGACTGCTCCTTCCCTCAAAGCTGCTCAATAATGCGGGTACAGGCAATGATTTCCCATGGGCACTGTGGTTGCAAGGAGCTTCTTCGTAATCTTCTTGAGGCTTCGCTGTCGTCTTGTTCGATTTGCTTTTGATGAGCAACTGCTTGAATTTTTTGACGAGGAAATGGGGTCTTTTGAAAATTTTGGAGCCGAATGAAAGTGCGATGGCATGTGTGGTAGGTATTATTGAGACACTTGTATTTGAAATCTTATCGGAAATATTATCTTTTTCTTTAAATAATATCGCTTCAACGTAATGTTTGTGCAAGGAGTATAGTTGTGTGACGGATGTGCGAGATCCTTGAAGCAAGTTTCGAGTACAGGTCACACTCGCGTGTAATTGTGGGTGTAGCGTATTAATACACATCGTTTTTAGTACCATTCGTTGCTTCTAAATTTGAGTAGCAATAGAACAAATCACGAATCCCCTTTACACGCGTTTTTTTCTGAAGAATAGTACGACCGAAAACGAAGGATCCCACTCGATGAAGCCTTAGCATTTAAAAAAATATTGTCAAACCATACAATAACAAAGCATGGTTTATGACAATCATCATATGACTAGGTTATATTTTTAATGCCATTGACCGTCATTTGAGCCACCGGTGGTAAACGGAGGGAATTTTCAGAATGCTGCTGACCGGCCAGAAGTCACAAACTCAATTTCTATAAATACTTAATCAAATTTAAATAAAGGTGCGATCCAGTTCATGTTTTACATTTTCATAATTATTTACTCCAACTGACATCACATTTGAGTTTAATTTAGTTTCACCTGTAGCAATTAAGCACAGTTACTTTTCAGAATGACCCACGGCACTAACTATATTGTTTTTAAGAGTATTTACCATCGTACAGCCATTGCCCAGACGCACTGTCGCAGATCAGTGAAACATACCACCGTGTTTTTAATTCGTTCACGGATAAAGAAAAACTGAAACATATAGCTAGTGTTAAATAGCTAACAATAACAATGGTTATGCATGCGAAAATTTTTGTTTCGTAAAATTCTCATTCATAGTATACAGAATTTACGAGTGTTCTCATGCAACAAAAAAATACATAATTAATGAATTAGTGTTATTATGTATTACTTAAACCTTATTTGAACTAACACTTTAAATACATGTTCATCATTTTTCGATTCGTCTGTTTTTGCGTTCTTAAAACTTTTGAATGAAATTCAGTCTGAATTATATTTTGTAAAAGGAATTTACGTTCAAAATGTTTCCTTGTGTAAAGTGAGGCGGGAAGAGAAGACCAAGCAGGCCACAAGCTGTGAATTTTAATCATAAATTTATTCAAGGGATGACTTTTAACACTACTCTATTGATGCGTGTTGTTTATTGTGTATCTTATATGAGAGAAATTTTCGTAATTTGGGCGTATTTGCGTCCTTGAAAAAGGAACGAATTTCATCGATGAGCAATATTATCAACAAATTACTAGATCCTCAAATGATCTGCGTCCTTCTTTTCAGAGAGAAAAATAAAAAACGCATATTAACTGACTTAAAATGTAATGCATTTGCAAACGTTCATGCGAGTGCGACTAATTGTTAATTAAATGAACGTAAATCTAAATGTAAAATTTTATAATGAATGCAAATCTAAATTTAAAATATTATAATGAATGTAAATCTTCATGTAAAATATTATGATGAATGTGAATGTAAAGTATCATAATAAATGTAAATGTAAAGTATTATAATCATCTTTCATCGTACTTTGCAATACAGACATGAATGAAGATAAATTTAAACAATTTTTCCCCAGAGATTGCAAAAAAATACGCAATTATCAGTAAATTTTCCGAAATTAAATAATCCCGAACATAAGAAATAAGAGCGTGCAAATTACAAGCTATAATACGTGCTTTGAAATTGGGATGCCACATTTCCAAAAATTTCAATAACAACAAATTTTATTGGATTAAAGCGTATCGAAGAATCGAATCAAGCATTTGAGGAGCCGAATGTAAATGACGAAATCTACTCCTTATTTCGAAAAACGAAACGAATTAAAATTCCCTCAAGTGCTTCCATCACTGTCAGAGAACATGAAAAGCGCATCTCCCATTTACTTTTTGAATAGCATCACAATTCTGAATTTCTCCTTTTCCAAAGCTAAGAACGTTGAAGGCTTTTCCTTTCTCTGAAGCCCGCGGCGCCGGCTCGTAAAAATATCATCTTATTAAGATAAATTTTTGGTGCGACTAGCAAAAGCGTGCAATAATTACAGCAGCCTCTCGACCGTCCCGACTTTTCTCGCTCGGTTGATGCAAAAATTTTCTTAATGAGGATGAAACTTTCGGTGCTGAGCCTAAATCCTTTTTTGACTGATCGAGCGATTAGTATTACATGTATTATGGTACAAAATAAATCCATTAGGGGGTGCAATTTTGAAATTCATTTGAAATCAACAACTCACTTTCAAATAGAAATTAACATTTAATGTGCTCTAATTAGGAATATTTTTTAACATTCTTGGAAATAATTTGTTTTACTGGATATAAAGTCTGCTGGCTAACGATCAGTGAAAAAATATTTACGTGCTTCATCAATCATAAAATGGTTCAAAATAAAATTTAGGACTAATCACATATCAAAATAAAATTTAATAAGGTTTGGATGTAAGTAAGAAACCCAATGATGCAGAAATGCTCGTCAAGAGTAATAGACTGGGATTCAAAATTTCATCGCTATCAGTTATTTGTGGAATATATGAATATATTCGTGGCAAAACTACCAAATTATTTCCCTGTCTAATTCCTCCAGTAGAAATTCAATTTTTCAAACTGGGAATAAATTTCCTCCAACTGAAAATCTTGCGTCTCAAAGGGGAATTGATTATCTCTAATTGAAAATCCCGTTCCACCTAAATACATTTTAATTTCCTCACAGTAAAAACATTTATCTTCCAACTTAATATAAAATCCCTGAGAGTAATAATCGAGTTCCTCCACGTGAAAATCAAGATCATCAAATTTAATAAAAAGTTCTTCAAGATCTCTCAATTATTGTGTAATTTAAAATCATCCATGTATAATACATTTAAATGTATGATAGATAAGGTGTAAAATTGGCTAAACACGCCAGAAATTTTGCGCCTTCCAGTTTTGACTTTCTTGAGGGTTTCATCACTAGTAGAATATGCAAAATGAAGTACATCGCCATCTGCCAAAATGATTGCAAAATAATTTTTAAATCTTCATCGCTGGAGATGATTGGATGGCAGTCGCAGCAACTCCAGGGTGCTTCCCTGAAGAAAGGCGACAGAAAATCCAGGGTGACTGACTATATCTTGAAGGAAATGGTGAGTATGTTCGAAGTCAATCCATCCATTATTTTGTCGCAACTGAAAGAGCACTTGCCAAATCCATTCTAATTGAATGCATGAGTAAATACTGTTGAAAGTTGGTAGGACGTGTAGTTCTTTGAAGTCAAAAATGCAATATGCAATTAAATATGCAATCAAGGATATGAAACATGATAAAGATAAAGAGATCTACGTACTAGGTAAAATTTTTTTGATGTAAATTCCACTGGTGGGAGACTAATTTGGATGTACGAAGCGAATTTTAATCTGTTTTATAAGCGTAGAAAGGAGGTTAAATGATCGGGAAAAAGAGCGTTCATTGTATTATTTTTACGTAAAAGAACAAATCTGAACTACACTGGTGCCATGCTTGGTAATATACAAGTTAAATTTCGGCTTCTGATTAGCTTGCGCAGACAGCTTCCTTTCTCTTGAATGTTCTGATGGGAAATCTCTTTAACGCTCACAGGACTGTACGGTTTACTTTCGGAAATAGCCTCAACATATTTATTTTTTTGCAGAATCTGTTTCCTAACGTGTTTTTCGAAGTCTTCTGCGGAGTGGTAGTTCATTCATCATTCTGATATCGGTGACCACTTAATGCCAGGGCGAGTTTAGTGAGGTGGTTGTAATGAAGGTAGGATGAGTACAAAAATGATAACGTTAAATTTTTTTGGGTAGAAAAGAAGATCATTTGGCTGTGCACAT
>JACJUY010002988.1:63557-94273 GCA_014220935.1 Platorchestia sp. MABIK | reverse complement strand
AGCCCATCCTAACATAGCCCATCCTAACATAGCCCATCCTAACATAGCCCATCCTAACATAGCCCATCCTAACATAGCCCATCCTAACCTAACCTGTCGTAACCTAACTTATCCTCCCAGACTAGCTTACGCTAATCTATTTAAACAATGTTAACGTAATTTATCGTAACCTAACTAAAATGACCTCTTGACCCATCTACAGTCACTCCTAACTCAGATGCTACTCAAGCTCAAAGCGTGGCATATTGTGTGACGTACTCACGGGCCTACGAAATGCGAACGGAAAATCACGAAGATGAAGAAAAACTGAACACCTGGAGTCGAGTGATTGACATTCTTGCTGCGTTAAAATATTTGAAATTAAATGTCAACTGAATCAAGTGATACTCTGTCCGTGCACATGCATGGAAAAACTTATGGGTCTACCGCGTTGTCTGCTTGGTGTTGCTTGGTGTTGCAAGCTGCTGTATTGAGACTCGGACCGCTGCATTGCTCTCATTCTGCAGGTTTGATTTCGCAGGGAAAAACCAGTGGTAGGGAAAAACTAGTGGATCCGCTGCCTTGAGGTGATGTCGAGAGTCATTTCTTCTATAAAACCCGTCGCAGAACCTGTTTCTGCTGGAGACAACTGTGGGTCGGGCTTGCGCGCTCAAAAATTCTTCGTTGAGGTAGGCTTTGGTGTCGTGCGTTCTCCTTCATCACACTCCCATTGCTCTCGTGACTGTGTAGGGAATGAGCACTCCCATGGGAATATTGTAAGTTCCCGAGCTGAGAGTTAGGTAGGCCTTCTTTTTGTTAGAGTGAAGTGTTTTTAGTTTTGTTAAGGACTTTTTTTCGATTCATTGCTGTTCTGTTGTTTTTCAGCTCCTATTACTTTCTTCTTCGACTTCCATCATGTTTCATGTAGTTCCTTTGTTACTGTTTCTATGCGCGGAGGAGCTTGCGTCAAGCCAGGAAATGGCAAGGAACACATCTTATGCATAAATTCTGCGTTCCCTTTATTCCATGCTAAATAGTGCCTTCATCCTTCCTCTCGTTGGAACAACTTTGTTGTGGTTAGGGAGGCTAAAACTAATCGAATCTACACAATCTAATCGTGCGCGTGTTGATGAACCGGAAAGGAATTGTGAGTGCGTCACCCAAGCTCTGAAAGTTTGTATCGCTGAAACCGACACGGTCGGAAATATGCATGGTCTCCTATTCAGTTCATATTAATTAGCTTGAGTTCATTGTGTAAATTTTAAGAGGCTTTTCAAAATTATTCCATAAACTCGTTCGATCCTAGCGCCGTTATTTGGCTTCGTCCCACGCGTTAGAGAAGAATGAGTTCGTGCAATTTTGTCATTTGAGGGATTAGGAATTGATTGATTTTTATTTTACGCAAGAATTTATTTTAGCAATCAGGGGTAAGACTGTAGATTCTTTCAATTGGGTTGATGATTACGGCAGTTGGTATAGATTCAAGAACTAGATCCTGGACCCAGGCACACGGTACAGGTGGCTGGACCTTGTCTGAATTCAATAATATTATTTTAGATCTGTGCCTCATACTGCTTGACGCACATGTTCGTTAAGCAGGGTCACATTTCATGTAAAAATTTTGTGAAATCGAAATAAAACAATGTGTGGGGAAGTGAGGTGCTGAATTAGTAAATTCCGCTCACAGAGGGCTACTTTTTAAATGGGATGTCTTTTGGAATTGTTCTAAGACAGCCTACTGTCATGGAAAATATATGAGATTTAAGGGAAGAAGTGCCTCCTCTTAGCTCTGAGGATTATGAGTCAGTCTCTCAAATCTCGTAGTGAAAATCGCACCACATTTCACAGGCAAAATGATGCCGTAGAATTTCAGTTGCGTGGATCAGTCCTGTTGATCGCGTAACGTGAATTGGCAATCTGTCAGTCTAAAAATACGTTCATTCTCACGTCGAGTTTTGGGCTTCCTTATTTCTAAGAAGAGAAAATGTAGTGTTGTTATCGGGTCGTGTTCGATCCTGCGAATAATGTATGGCTCCTGAACCCGTACCGCTAGAATACGCGTCGATATTTGTTGTATTGTTACAGAATTCCGTGATACATGTGCTCGGTGCAAAATGTACCTCATTCCGCTGGTAAACATGCAGTGGTCTGAACGTGTTTATCCATTTCCTGCTGTATGTTCGAATTGTAAGAGTTTAGTAGGGCTGGCAAGTCAGAGGATGTGCTGCCAAATTGTTCGTTACTAAATAGAATTATCTAACTTATGTTCAGTTTCGTTTGTTGGTCGCTTATTGGCTTCGTTCTTGACAGTGAAATGCATGGTGCACTGTGATACGTGCTGTGAAGATCGACCTGCGTCGTAAATAATCCAGTATTTTCAAGGGCATGTTATTTTTCTCCTGAAAATTTTCCGTCAGTTCTAGGATGTTCATAACCTCTTTCTCTCAAGTTTTGATAGCTGGATGATTCGAGCATAGAGATCTCAGCTTGAAACAGACTTTATAATTATGAAGCGTCTTTATAGCTTGTTTTTTCAACTTGAGTATGAAAGATAGAAAAACGTTTGTTGTCGACTATAAATAAGGCTTGTTTAAACCTAGATCTGTAAAGGTCCTAATATTCTCAAAAGAAAGCAAGAGGGAAGTAACGGATACATTTATAGGCGACCAAATCGCTCACTGACATTAGTCGGTCACTTTGTAACATTTAAGAAAGAAAGATTAGAAGAAAACGAAATATGGATTTAAGTGAATTGCTCCTAAACTAGATTCCCAGAGCGATGACCCTGCGGTATGCAGGTGAGGACATTGCCGAGCAGCGTTCACTTCAGTTCCCCTGCACTTGCTGCAGAAAACGAGACTCTCCTAGCCAGGATTGGCCAAAATTTCGCCTGTGTAGAGGAAGACAGCTCTCCAGGTTTTTTATCGTGTTTTGTTATTCTTCTGAATTGTTCAGATATTATCGTCTTTTATTCAGAAGTTGTTACGATTTGTTCTTTACATGGCTAACTCCTGGTACGTGGGTAAAAAGAATCGTAATTTTTAGAGGAAAACAGTGCAGCAAAGTGTCCAAGGCTATTGAAAAGTATTTACTGCCAAGAGAACTATCAGTTCTTTGTTCTCACATGTTCAGTAATTCAGTTATAGTTCTTGAATGTAACTAAAATGAGTGACCTAATTCATCAGTTAAGAGGAAATTAACTGTAAACGTTGTCGTCTTTCGACATGTGAGGAGACGAAGTTAAATCTCATCCCTTCAGGGGGAATACAACTATTGTACCCAAAGGAATTGACGCTTCCAGAAGGAAGACGTAGATTTTCGGTTCGCTACTGTTCTTTTTTCCAGTACTTATTTCCTTGTCTTTGCAACTTTTATCTCCCTCAAGGGGGATACAACTATTGTATCTATGGGAATTAGCGCTCCCAGGGGAAAAAGGTCTGAGAGCCCGAGCTGAGAGTTAGGTAGGCCTTCGTTTTGTTGAAATTAATTTTTTTTGCTATGTTAAGGACCACCTTTTTTGGTTCACTGCTGTCCTCTTTTCAGCACCTGCTGCTTTCTTCTTCAACTTTTATCTTGTTTCATGAACTTCTTTCTCAACTCACTGTTTCAATGCCCCTTCTGCATAGATTCAGCATTCCCTAATATCCACACTAAATGGTGCCTTCCTCCTTCTTCTCTTCGATACACTCTTTTGTAGCAGTTAGGGAGGCCTAAACTAACCTGTTATCTAATCTTCCAACTTGTATCTTATTTCATGAATTTCTTACAATCTTGCTGTTCCTACGCGCATGGTGTGCGGACAATTTTATACTAAATGGAGCCTTCCTCTCTTGGGAACACATTTGTTGTGGTTAGGGAGGCTTGAAATACTTCATAATTAATAAATAATAATTAATCAGCCTGCCTATATTTTATTTACTTTACTATCAGAGTGTCAGATGATTGCTGCACGTACGCAACATAATTATTGGTAGAACCTGTCATGAAGACACGTAGAATCTTAGTGTATCAGAGCAAATAGTAGAAGAAAATTAACGTAAGCCGTATGGAATAGTACGCATTTAGAACCAGAAAACCAAAAGAATCAATCAGAATTAAAAATATTTTTAAAAAATCTGATGCAAAGGAAAATTTGAAAATTACAATGACAGAAATAATGGAGGCGACTGTTTAGTAGGCAATTGCGTATCCCTTAGAAGCCAAAACGCGAGGCAATTTTTATTCTACTTTTCCACGAGTTCAGTGCTCTCCTCAACTCAAATTTTTTCATTCTTCCTGACAGAACTTTTGTCAATTGCTTGAGATTTGATTGTATCAGATTCAGTGGGAATTAGCACTTCAGGTCCCGAGTTGAGAGTTAGGTTGGCTTTATTTTTGTTATGAAATATGTGCTGTGTTTCACACCATTTCTTCGGTTCACGGCTCTGCTGCTTTTCAGCATCTCTGACTTCCTTTTCAATTTTCTCTGGTTCTTAACCTTCCTTCGTAACTTACTCTTTCTTTTGCGGGAACACACCTTGTGATTCTGCGTTTCCTTAACTCAATGCTAATTGATGCCTTATGCCTTCTTCTCTTAGAGACATCTTTGTTATGATAAGAGAGGCTAAAACTAACTTATAACTTAATCTAATCTTGACCTTTGAAGGTTTTTTTTTTAAATTACATTTTGCTCTAAAGTTTTTTATAAATTCTCCAATAGTTTGAAGTCTGAAATCTGTGATGAATGCTTATATGCGTTAATTTTGCAGTTCTTCGACCAATTCTTAGCTAATTTAAAACTATGCTTGGGGTTCATTGTCTACTACAAAGCACCAATGGCGACTCAGATTGACATCTTTTGCAGAATTCTTCAACTTGTTCAAATAAAATGGTCTTAATTTTTCAGAATTTCATCAACCTAAACAGGTCTTCCAGATCCATACGCTGTAAAACATCCCTTAAATGTCAATCTCCACTCAATACTTCTCTGTTGGAATGGTGTGCTTCGGAATATGTGCTTCATCAAGTTTCCCGTGTATATGTGAGATGTTTTGGCAGAATAGTTTGGTTTTGTTTAACTGGACCATAAAATCTATTTCTAAAATACAATGTATTTTTCCATGTGACGTTTGATAAATGAAATCCCAGCTCTGAAATGGTTTGGCTTCAGAAACTGCGTTTTTCTTAAACTACTTGCCTTCAGACCTTTCCATAATTCTACCTTCTGGCCTGCGAGATACAAAGATATGTGGGTCAGCCATCGCATCCAGAATGTCCTCAGTTTAGACGCTTGAATGTTGATTAGCATTTCTGACCATTTGCTCTTCCGTCCTTTCATCGAAAATCTCCTTTCCCTCGTTCCACTTCGTTGAGGGCATGACTCTCTCATGCGTTTCTCTTGATAATTGCCCTCACGGTTGCCGTAAGGACATTTAATCTATGGACACCTTCTCATACACTTCATTTTCCATGTGAAAATTCACTATTCTGATACTGAGCTCTAAACTTTGTCCTTACATCGTTGGCCTTTGGTGATCTCACAAAAACAGTTGCTAACCATGTGCATTAGCTGGGTTCACCTGGTTAACCAGATGTATTGTTATTAAAATTAAAACAAATAAAAACGTTTTTATTACAAACACCTTGAAATATAGTTTAATATATCTTGTATTCAAGTGAAATTTGATAGTTCTCCATGTTGGCAAAATTAAAAGAAATGACTGACGGTGCCATTATTTTTGCCTCAGCTCATTTTGTGCTTGTTTTGAAGCATATACAAACTGTGCAATGGCCTTGAAATTCCAGAGGACTCTCGCTTATTTATGTCACGTCTTGCATGAACATAACAAAATGTTATGTGTTATTCTCCTAATATTCATCTGCCTACGTTTTACAGTGCCTTGCCAATCACTACATGTTCAGATGTGTCGTGTATATATTCACTTTTATCCTACATGACACCAAAATTCTAGAGGCTAATTCAACAAAAACATGGGAACCCAACCACAAAAGCAGTTTTCAAGGAGTTTCTGCCCACTCATTGTGCTGCTTCATGCGTGCCTAGAGAGTTTCAGTTGCATTGAACAGACCCCTCAGGGGGAGACAACTGCTGTATCTATGGGAATGAGCACTCCCAGGGTGACTATGTGAGGGCCCGAACTAAGGGTTAAGTAGGCTTCCTTTTTGTTGAAATAAAATAGGTTTTTGTTCTGTTACGACCATCTTTTTTTCGGTTCACTGCTGTCCTGTTTTTCAGCTCCTACTACTTTCTTCTTCAACCTTTTCTAGTTTCATGAACTTCTTTCTCTGCTTACTGTTTCTGTGCACCTTGCGCATAGATTCCGCGTTCCCTCAACTCCATACTAAATGGTGCCTTCCTCCTTTCTCTCTTGGAACATCTGTGTTGTGGTTAAGGGAGGCTAAAACTTTCTTATATAATAATAATCCATTGAACAGATATCTCAATGTTTTCGGTGTTGTACGCGCGAAGTAGGCTATGGACTGGTTAAGGGCAAAGATTAGTAAAGAGTCACAGGCTCTTAAGGTCATGTTATGGGACATAATTTCCTTACATATTTCCGATAGCAATGCAAGTTAGCATTGCATGTTATTAGCAATTAGTTAAGGTACGCAATTTTCACTTAAAATGATTTCGTTAGATATATATAATTATGAAATATTGTGTTATGTATCCTAATTGACCTCTGGTTATTACTGTAATTAAAATTAGAATTGTATTTAAAGTAAGAAAAACAGGAAAAAACTCTGAATGAGGGATTTTCTGTTTTTATAAATTTTTTATAACCAACTGTGCTTCCAGCAGAGCACACACACAATGTGAGGGCTCGGGATAGAATAGGTCGACGTTACCTTCCAAACGTCAGTTCAAATAAACGCTTCTCGATTGTAGTGAGCGCGTCTCGAATATTTTAATGTTCAACACTTCAAGAGTAAATTTTCTAAAGATTCCATTTTTTTATTCCATTTTGATACGGAAAATTGACGCAAGGAGTAGCGTTTGGTATTTCATTGTTAGAGCTTTCCCATGCAGGATGTAGAAGTCAGAGCCGGGAGTCTGAGGTGAAAGCGTTGATTGTGTCCGCCGGGTACCTACGCAGCGATAAGGGAATTTAGCCAGGATACTAGAAATTTTAAAAATAAAACACGTTTTCTCATTTTATAACCCGGTACTTATTTTTGATTGGTATGCTAATCTCTTCTTGGAAAATGATCACGGTAATTTTTATTGGGGAAAGTATGCTAGAATTAGCCGGGTCTTTTTGTATGAACTTTGTTTCTTAATCGTGATCATACTGGCCATCTCATCTAATTAGCAGTATAGATGAAACTACCATTGACTTTGTTCCATTTAGTTAAGGGAGACTTGGACCTTCTGATGGATGGTTAGAAGTCTTTAAGGATACTTTTCTACACACGTTATTGCACTGCTACTTTCATTGACCATATGTTCTTACGGTGGACGGTGTATCAGTACGACAATCTTTTGTTGTGTTAGTGTTTCCTACTCATCTTCTCATTCTGAGAGCAAGCGTTTTTTTTCTGCTTACCTGGGTCTCGTAAGTGAAATCGTTCAACTACGCTTGCTGTCTTAGGGAAAGCTGTTGACGACGTGCCGTAGATTTATTTCACTTCTGACGTGTGAATTTCGAATCTTATGCAGTTTTAATGGAATTTTTATCTGTCTGATTACCCGCACACGTTCAATTGCACTCCCGTGAATGGTGCTGGCGCTGTTCAGTGGGCGTTCGACGGTTCCTTGTACATAGTGTTTCTCGCGACGCCGCAGTTGAAGCAAGTTATCGTCTTTAGTTAATCGAGAGAGCGCATGTGTTGGTGCGGTGGAAGCATCGGCTAGGACGCTGAAAATGAAACGCTCACGGAAAAGTGATTTGTAAGTAAAGTAATAAAACTGGCACCAAATATTGCTCAAGTTCTTGCGTTAGCACGGCGAGTAATTAATGAATTTAAGATTTTGTTCAGGTAAGCACTCTGCATGAGTGTAGGTTTTAACCCTTTGCTTCCCAACACTCAAGAAGTTAAGTGAAAAATTTTCTAAGATAATTGCAGTTATTACCCTGAAATATCAGCAAAATTGCCTTAGCATGTTTTTTTTTCTGTAAATGCAGGTGCTTACTTCTTTCTTAAATTGAAAGAAAAATTATGCTTCAAAAATGTATGCTTCGACGCAAAAAATAATGGTCGAAAAATCTGGAAAAAATGTCAATTTAGTTTTTGCTTAATTTTGTCTGTAAATACATGTACGTATGAAAAACTTGCTCAAGTTTAATAAAAAGGGTATTAAATGTATTGCATAAACCATAAAGCTTACACTGAGTGGATGTCAATAGCAAATTGCACGTGCAAGACTTTTGGAATGTCTAAAAACTAAGTTGCAGGAATACTATTAATTGCCCTAATTTTGTCATTTAGTTCAAATTATTTTCGTACCAGTTGAATTACCTTGAAATTTTGTAAATTTCCCTAAACTGGAAGCACTAGCATCTGGGAACTGGAGTTCCCGTCAGGAGGCAAAGGGTAAAACATTGCCAAGCCATAAAAATATTTTATGTGTAAAATGTGAATTATTTTAGATAATGTCCTGCCTGCTCCTTCAATCGTGAAAATGTTCCAAATCTCTTGTTTATCCTGCACGAGCCATACACCGAAAGTAATAGCTCAACGTTGGATTTTAAACCTGAGACCATTAAGGGGCACCATCGTAATGTCGTGCATAAATACCATGGTCATCTTACTGGCTTAGGTATAACGATGAACACATTGCACGCCAGCGTTAGATTCCTCGTTCCCTTTAACTCCATACTAAATGAAGTCTTCATATTTCCTCTCTTAAAACATCTTCGTTGTGATAATGGAGGCTAAAACTAATTTATAATCAATCAATTTCATAACTTCTTTCTCAACTTACTGTTTAGATACTGTTCACTCTGTGCATAGATTCCGCGTTTCCTGACTCCAGACTGAATGGTGCCTTCCTCTTCCCACTCAGGAACGTCTTTGTTGCTGTTAGGGAGGCTTAAAGTAACCTCTAATTTAACCCATATTTTCTCCTGGCTGTAGTGGTTTGCGGAGCGTTCGATCATACTATGTAGCTGAAGTATACCAAGAAGCTTTTGATTCACTTAAGCGTTTATGTTAAACTTCTCCAGTTTGGAGTTACCTCATCGGTATTCCTGTCAGGGGGGACAAAATCAATTGCAATATTTGGATTTATATAATTTGTGCACATTTTGCGTCGGGGGCAAATTTTAAGTCTAGATGAAGGTGCTGGCTGAAATCAAGTGCGTTATTTATATAAGTGCAGTTCAAGTGTAGACGTTACGAGGCTTGAACTGCCCCTGAATGCTAGCATTTTATTTTTATTCAAGAATGGCAACAAAAAACACATTGCGCTTGCTTGTGCGATTTATTTTGGTGGGCGTAGGATATCTGATAAGTAGTCAGTTTTTATTAACTTTACCTAGTAGGGGGTACTTACAGTCACCTGGCAGGTTTGCCTTTATGTGTGAATAGATTATTTGTATGTGTCCACATCCATGCAAAACGTTACTAAATCAGTATTTTGGTTTTCATTTAAGTCTATTGGGTTCGAAGCTTTTAGAACGCTACGAGCATAACCTCAATAATATTGAGCCCTGCGGTCCCGCAGTGTTTCATCGAAGTTCATTCCCTGTAACATTCAGTTGATACCGAGCAGCTGTTTGGAAACAGATTCTATTTTAAACAATGTTGGAGCATTCTTTCACAAAAGAGATAAAGGCTTGACAACAGCATGTGCATTGTATGACTGCTAAACAACACACACGGGACATGTGATCCGTGCTCTGACCAATTATTGTCTCGCTGTTGAAATGAACGAATTATTTAATCTCTGTGGACTTGCATGGGGAAAAGTATGTCACATTTTTCTGTCAGCGGTGTACACTGATTAATGGTGAAACGGATTGTGAATGTCAGCTTGTTTGTTAGCTCGAAATCTCTTGTCTCATGTCAGTTGGTTTCAAAATTCAAAATATTTTGGAAGTGCTAGACTATGAACCCAGTCTTAACTTTTTCGCCGCCGGCATGCATGTTTTTCGCCGCCTAAACGATTTAAGCGATTTAATCGTTAGGCGGTGAAAAACATGTATGCAGGCGACGAAAAAGTAAGACTGGGAATTAGTAAATGGTGTGGATGTGGGATTGAAAACTGCAACGTTGGAAGTCATGTACAACTTGTTTTCTGGCAAGGCTTCTTGCTGTAACTGGTACGACAGGTTGTAGATACCTTCTGCCGTAATGAATACCTCAGGACAGCCTCAAATCGATTGCAGTTTTAAGTTTTAGTGCAATCAGAGATATTTTCGAGTACGAGTAAGGAAGGGTTGAAAATAAGTTTTATTAGAGGTTTCGCCTTCCATAAGTTGTAGGGTGATAAGTGCGTGGAACAGTCGCTGGTCTCTCGTCGTTTACCTGTATGTAATTATAAGTTTGTGAGAAGGTCGTCACTCAGCTTCTGTACCGTAAATTTCTACTGGCATCTATTTCACTTCTGTCATCGCCTCACTGACAACTTGCGTCGAGTTGTATGAGAGGAAAATGGTAACGCACAGTATTAATGAACAGTATAAATTCAAATCGAACTAGTGTTTCAGGTCACTCGGACTGCCGGTTAGTTCCAAGCGAGGTTCACAAGAACGAGTTCACTCACTTGGTGTAATACTGTCATCGTTTCTGCATGGGACAGCGTGGCGGATTTTTATTTTGGTATTTGACTAACATCAAACTTTACTGAGGGCTGACGAAGGCCACATTAATAATGTTCATTACCAGGGTTCCTAACGGCTAGCATGCTAGCTAGCAAACTTCAGATGATTCGTGCTTATTTATACCGTTGAGTGGAAAATGTACTTTGCTGCTGCAAAACGTTGACTGTTCTTGTCAGCATGGGATTGTTTCTTTCTGCGCTAACCCGCTTTTCTCAATAACCATTCATCATTTACGTGCGCGTGTCTTTGCGCAAAGGCCATTTTCAGGGTTGCATCGCTCGATTTAAAGCTACCTGGTTCATTCAGCGGTATTGGTGTGCGTTTTTTATGTTTGGCTCGGAACGTTTTTAATCTTACTTTTCTAAGACGAAACGAATTACACAATGAGAACAATTTGCCTGCTGTTGAAAGCTCTAGTGCTCCTGTAAGTTAAAATTTATCGGTGTAGTTTAGATGCCGATTTTCGTTTCCGTTGAGTCTTCCAATAGTCTAATTCTCCGAACGAACTAGGTTGCTCGAAATAGCTGCTTTGTCTTTTGTTATCTGGTGCACCGGATACAGGTTAAAACCGACAGCGAAATAACGGACTCATGTTCTTATCTCTGACGTAAATAGTTGAACTGATGAAAGCTTTGGAGCAGTAGCGTGTGGTGCTGGATGACGGTCATTGCCAACCATAATTTTATCGTGGTACGAAAGGAAAACTGAGTTGTGTAAAACGCCGCAAGAGATCCCCTATGTGTACTCGTAAAGAGGCTGAAGTTCTTCTTTTTTTTCAGTTCTTATTTTTATGTACGTTTGACTATCGTCGGATTTGGAGTTAGTTATAAACTGTCTTCGTCAATATCCTGCTAGTGAACCATCTGGCTGGCTATGAAGAGGTTGCCTACGTTACCGGAGCCCTCTCGAGTAGCAACGAGGGGCGTAGGAGGCTATTATCTTTTAGTTTGAGGCTTTTTTATAATTTCTCTTCCTCTCCATCTTGTTTCGAAGAGCTTCGATCTTGCTGTTTCTATGCGTAGTGTGTGGGGACACGCAATGAGCATAGATGACCCGTTCCCTTAATTCCATACTAAATGGTGTCGTCCTCCTTCCTTCCTTAGGAACAACTTTGCTGTGGTTAAGAAGTCTTAAACTAACTTATTATGTAATCTAATTTTATTATTCTTTATCTTCTTATTAGGGGGACCGACGATTGTTTGCAGAGCTTCTAGCGTAAGTGAAGTGTTTGTATCCAAGTTATTACCTGTAGCACCTAAAGCGAATCGAATCATACACTAACGAGAAGTGTGCATGCATTTTTTCTATGAAGGATAGTATCTCGATAGTGATTTATGTCAAGTGGTTTCATGCAGCTAAAATACTGATTTAATTTTGACGTCGTTTTTCCCCTTCTTACATCTCTTTGCCATCCAAATTTTTTAGCAACAGGAGTGAGGAAACAGTGATGACATTTATGTTTGGACTTTGGAATAACCTTAATTGGGTAAACCCAAGTTAAGGCAACCTTCTTTATGGCCAAAAAAAGTCCATTTGATACTCATTCAAAACTAATATCGGTCCTTTAATTTGTTTTAGATCTTTCCACTTGTATTTTAAACGCAAATCTAAGCTCAGATAAAATTGAACTTGAATGTGTTGAGGATAAGCTGCGTCGTATCCATTTATAATCGATTGACTATTTTGGGCAGAAGTACTCTGGACTTTATGAAATGGAATTTCTGAAAAATTCTAAAACACCTGATTTTTATCCCGAACTTAATTATTATTTATCCTACTAGTAGGTACTGGTACTGAAGTTATCAACACATTTTTGTGGAAGCAAATCGAGCTCGTATTTTAAGTGATAGCGCACAGGTCTGTAACATCTGATTTCCGACCCATCCGAGGTCGAACTCCAATGCATTTGAAAAAGTTGGCGTGCTGTATGCACCTATTCTTCCCTCAATCTCATTTCATGCTTGTTGGCTGTCGTAGTTTCTTTTATTTGTGAGAAAAACCATTCAAGTTTAAATTTAGGGGAAATGTGTGTAAGAAGTCTTTGGGACTTGTGGCTTGCGTGACATTTTTTACTGGCCCTGGAGGCGAACAATATCATGTTCGAATTTTTATACCCGATTCTCCTTTGTTGTTGGTGTACCTCGGAGTAAATTTTAGTGTAGTTAATCATTGAAATTCGTTGTGGAGTTTCAGCTGCAAAAAAGTTCAAGCTATCGTCATGCCATATTATTATGAGTGTAGGTTATTCGCTCTGATTTCTGCTCGTGTCTTCTACGCGGCCACCTAAGAACGAGATCAGGCGCCTAATTTCGGATAGTTATAGGGTTGAATGTGAAGGGACTCTCATGTAGAGGAGCCCGATAAAAGTGAATGGATTTTCTCAACGCACTGCCCAAAAATCATTGGTTGGTTTGTCTTAGTGGATTTGAGGCAGAGTTGTTGAAGGGCGGGGTTTGATAACGAGCAATTAGCTACGCCGCAGAACGCTCAGTTTCTCAGCGGTTTATTTTCATATGAAGTTGACGAAGCGTGTCCCTGAGGTAGCCACCGTCGCGGCTGTTAAAGTGCTCATGTTCCGGCTCGGAAACTTCGAACGTCTGCTTCAAAGCTCGCGGTACTTGCTGAACTCCAGAATGGAGACCAGTCGATTGCTAACTCATGTGTGTTATGAAAGGTACAAAGTGCAATACCTGAAACTTCTAATGCTTATTTTATAGCTAGAATAACAAGTTTGTTTTGTTGATAAAGGTATCGGCTCATTAACAAATATTAATCTTAATGTGCAGGAAAAATACCGTTGAAAATTAGTAATCCAGCTGATAGTTTTAGTGGCTCTTTGTTTTTCTGAATCATTTAAATCTATAAATTCAACGGTGCTCAGGACTTACTGACTGGAACAGTGCGGCTGTTGTGAGCTGCGAGCGGTGCGGAGGCAGGGGACCGAGTAGAGGCCACGGTGGTAGAGGCCCCACCGTGCGTCACTCTGCTTCGCTTGTGATGTCAAATTTAAAACCATTTCAATACTTTGAGTCATTTTTAAATCATGCTGTTACTGTTAGCTTTGATCAAATTGTGAATAATCTGGTTCTCGTTTGTTTCAGGTTTCCCTACTCCTGCGCAAGTGATGGAAATCAACTCGTTAAATTCTACCGTCGTCAAAAAAGGTGAGCTCTTCCCATATTTGTACTTGAACGTGTAGAGTTTCGCTTCACACCTTTATCTTGGAGTCCGGGTTATCGCAAAAGAACTTGGGCTTCATAGTCTCGCTTCTCCTGACAAGTTGTGAGATTGTTACGGATGATCTGTGCACTCAGGGCGTTCAAATTAACGTACACGTATATGTTCGCTGTTCAGAGAGAATGAATCGTTGTTTTAAGTTATCCTCGTCACAATTGATTGTTAACCCTTTACCGTCGAAGTGGATTTCAAAATCCAGTTTCGTGAACAGCCGTAATATATTTTATTCCTAGTGAAATTTGTGCCCTAATGTATTCTTCGAAGTTCATTGTCGAGTGGCAGTCACTTCCTTGTTGTGGTGTCGGTGACTACATGATGCCGGTGTCAGATTAATGGTGGTGGTTGTGAAAACGGTAATATGAGTTCAAAATGGGGACTTTAAAGGATTAAATTAGTGCTTATTACTCAGTGAGTTGACGACTGTTGGGTGGAATCAGGATTCGAGAACTCCTCCAGTCGAGTGCTCATTTTATCCACCTGGCAACTGCGGCGCATGCCAAGGCAATGTGTTCATTTTTACAAGCACGGAATTCATTTTTCCGAATTCAACTCAAAACTTTAGTATCATCGTTATAGGAATGAAAACGCATGAAATGAAAACGTTAAGTTGACTGGTAAATTTGACATTTGATAGTAATTTACGTTTTACAAAAAATTATAATTGAAAGGAGTACTAATATTATTATTACATTTTTATGTGAATTATAAGTGTTTCACACTGGCTATTCCCAACCTATAATCTGCCTTTGCTGTATGTCGTGAAGTGGTTGGTTACTCAGTCACCATTGCACTGTATTCTCGAAATGTGCTCTCATTTCGAACGCTGCGCAGTACTTTGGTTGATGCTGTTCAGACTTGACGCCGCACGTTCCTCTTTCTTTTTTGTCGCTGTTCTCATTTGGTATCAGACTTCACTGAAGACCACACTTTATATAACTGATGACATTTTAAGTCACTTGGCACTCGTTCCATGCGCCTCTAAAGAGGATGAGGTGATGGATGCGCTTCACATCTGATATCACGGACCACATTTCACGCAAGGCTCTGTCATAGCTCTACTTTTCTAGGTACTACTAACAGCAAATATCTACTTGGCTACACTACGTGTATTTTTATTACCAAATTATCCAAGTTTGAACTGTTAGAAAATAATATGTGAGCCTTGAGCATCTAGCGGCCAGCAAGGCAGGGTTGAGCACTGAGCGACCAGGGCACTGGAGCGTCTGGCAACTCTACACAGTTGCCTGATGCGCAGTGCTTAAATTTTATCTGAAGAGTGCTCAAATTTAAACATTTTAGCGAGGAAGAGCAGCACGTAACGGAGCCAAGTTGACTAGAAACGTTCACTTCCGGCTGTAGTGCTACGACGATGTCAAATGTTTGAATATTTGCCTGTGATGCCTAGCAGTCAGAGTTGTCATTTCCTTGGTGGGAACCCCGAGTACCTGCCTTACATAAGCCGGTATATTTAGGACAGGAAGTGCGTTAGATTTAAATGCTAGCAAATCGCCCTATCTTCATCGGTGTTGTGGGCAAGTAGTAACGCCAGTTTTGTTGCAGCGTTTAATGTCCTTGTTGACCGGTACCTAACGCAAAGTGTGATGCTTCCGTATTTCTAAAGGTCATTAGCATGATTTAAATTTCTCGGTATACTCCTAATACTAACTTAATGGTAACGTTATGCGTGCTGTTGAATATTTCTCCGCAATGTACGAGGTGCACTAGTAGCGGCACGCATGCTCGAATTTTTTTTTCTGAGTTATTAGAAATAGTCTCTTAAGATCTCGTAAACATGCTTGTCATTGAAATGCGCCACAGATCCAGCATCAGTTGCAGCACAACACAATTGTTGTTAGCCAATATAAGCCTGTGCCATTGTGAACATTCGTTGCTGCTGCTGACGACCGCATGTACATCATGTCCAGTCACAAGTGCGCTCATTTTTCTCCGCGTATTACTCCGACGTGCCTACTGCGAAATCGTTGTCATTTTGGGAAAAACAATGCTGCTTCCCATTGTTGGTTCTGGCAATTTGTGAGATGGTTCCTGGGCATCTGTGCACTCAGGAAGTTCAGATTAACGTACACGTACATGTTTGCCGTTGAGAGGGAATGAATAGTTATTTTAAATTGTCGTCGTTACAAGTGATTGTTAAACAAGCGCTTATTACTTAGTGAGTTGACTGTTGAGTGGAATCAAGTATTCGGAAATTACTCCAGTCGAGTACTTATTTATACTGAAGACAAATCATCTGCGAGGCTTGCTTTCTGTACTACTGCATTATTCCTGTAGACATTCAATCGTATTTGTCTTGTTTACTCCTAACAGCTAGTGAATTTGAGTTCATATTCAATTGAATGTTCACGCAAAAAGAAATCTATTTGATGGTTGTAATGCTGCGTACTTGAAGAATTGTTTTAGGTGTAGTGTCGAGTTGTGCTGTGCTTTTGCGGGTTGTTGCGTGCTTTAGCGGGTGGTGCTGTGCTGTAAATAGTGGTGTTGTGCTATAGCTTGGGGTGGAACTGAATTTAGGACTAGAAAACTACTGGACGCTTGAGTTGGAAGTGAACGCTGCAGCGAGGAGTGCGTTGCACTGGGGTCAAAATGCCTCCCTCTCATTCTCCGATATTGGATTTTTACTGCTTAGATAAGGAGCGCGCTGCACTTGTGCTGTTTTCCTCATAGTAAACACTTCATATTCATCAAAATCGAGTGCAACGTCTATTCTAGGATGACACTAATGCAGTTTTCATCTGTGTCATTAATGAGAGTTTTGGATAAAAGCGTGTGCTATTGTAATACCTGGCTCCCTTGCATCACAGCTGCGCCATTCAGGGCTGTGCTCTCATGTTCCCGACGCTCTTCACATCTCTACAGTGTGTCACCTACCTTCAGATCTAGAGTAGAAGGTAACAAAATTTTTATTGTGTTTTTATGAATTTGTAAGCTTTGTCTAATTTGGGACTTTTCGAAAGTAATTTTTAAGAGTAAAAGCACTCATGCGTAATTGTTGCTGCAACATTTGATGTATACAGAACACGGAATTTTATTTGTGGAGCAGAATTATACGCGAATATTGTGCATATTGTTTACATTCGATCAGGTAGACCTGTAAGGTGTGCATGGACGAGTGTATTGTGCATTTCGATTAGGTTTGGCGGTTTTTACTTTTCCTTTTGAGCAAGAACTTGTAGGATGGACAAGTCAAACGAACACATGTTTTGTGAATGTGATCCTTAACTCATGAAATTATTGTGGAAATGCGGGACACTTGCGAGGCAGTATTGGTATGTCAGAGGCGGCATTTATTTCTTGAAGACCGATTATTATGCATGACATTGCTGTCAGTGACTTGGAGGCTGTAGCAATGAGCTGACCTGAATCGGATATGAAGTTAGTGTGACGTACGTTCCGCCCTTCGCCATTACAATGTTCTCGCTGCACTGTTGAAGTGATGTCCAGTTGCGCTTGCTTGCCGTACTGCAACTTGGCGACCATATTTTCATTCTAAATAAGTGAAAGCTCACAAGTTGTGAGGAAGTGGTAATTTCCGTCGAATATGCATTTTTGGATGCGGTTTGTGAGATTCCGCGACTTGTGAGAAATATCTTGTAACATTAAGGCATGGCTGGCCTTTCAGGGGGATACAGCTATTGAACCTATGGGAATTGGCACTCCCAAGGGGAAAATGTGAGGGCCTGAGCTAAGAGTTAGGTAGGCATTCTTTTTGTTGCAATAAGATGTTTTTGTTATGTTAAGGACCGTTTTTTTTTCGGTTCACTGCTGTACTTTTTTCTTCAGCACCTACTACTTTTTTCTTCATCTTTGAGCTTATTTCATAATCTTCTTTCTTAACTTACTGTTTCTATGCCCTTTCTGCATAGATTCCGCGTTCCCTTAACTCCATACTAAATGTTGCCGTCCTCCTTCCTCTCTTTGGATCGCCTTTGTGGCGGATAGGGAGGTTTAAACTAACTAATAATCTAATCTAAGGCATGGCTGGGAACTGCGCCTAAATTACCCAAGCCTGGGGCCAGATTTTCAAAAGAATTTTTAGCTGTACCGCCAGTGGTGAACGTTCTTGTGTTGAATTGCCTTCGTCACGTGCTGGTTTTCCTGGGAAAATGCTTAAGTTTGAGCTTTTCAGAATCAAGCTTGAGGAATTTTGCAAGACTAAAAGACCGTGCCGAAGCCAAATCGACTTGAAAAACTTCCGCTGGCGGCTATTTTGCTGCAACATTATAAATTGTTGACAATTTGTTCGCTGATCCTCGCATCTTCGCTTGGACTTGCTTCAGCTGTTCAGATACGATTCGTAGGGTTTGGCATCCATGGCGGCTGGCACAAAAACCGGGCACCGGCCTAATGGGGTCGTCTTCTGCAGCTCAGCCCGCGATACCTGTTGTGCTGAGCGCAGACGTCAGCGCTGCCTGCACAGTCTCGCTCTTGCTTGCCCTCCTGCGGCGAGTGTATCACTTTGGAGGTAATTGATTCAGTATGCAGGGACACTCAAAATTGAAATGCAGGGAGCTGTTAAAGCTGCTTATTGTGAGTGCTATCCGCTGCGAAATGCAGTGTCTGCCAGTTTAATTTTCATGGCTTACTATCTTTTGGTGTTATATCATGAAATGTTTTACTCGTTGTTACACGTGTCATCTGAAGCTTGTATTAACTGTTCTACTAATTGACGAACGCATGTGCGCCAACATCCGCCTTGTTACTTCGATCTTCTCCGCAGTTACGTTGTGCGTTGCTACAGACCACCGTTCGTGATTGCAATTTCATGGCGGTCGATTGAGCTATCACACGTTGAATTTTATTTTTTGAAATGTGTGAAGAGATGAGGTACCAACTATCCAGAACGTTCGTTGTGGAGCAAGTTTATCACTTCGCGCGATTCAAATGTCATGAACGGTCGTCAAGTTGCGTTGTGATGCGGTCTGTCGTGGTGCGAGCATTTCTACTCTCATATCTGCATGATAAGCGCACTAAATTAAGATAGAGGTGCGGGTTTAAACCCACATCGTCATTTTGAGCGCATGCTTTTCTAGGAAAGTGTGAGGATTTTCTTCGAAAGTGAGTGGTAGAAATAGGATAATTCAATGCCCTCGTGAAAAGTGTTATAGAATGCGAGCGCAGCGTAGTTGTGTTATGCGAAACGTGTGGTTGTGTTATCAAAATGTCTGATGGCATTGAGAAAAGTGAGTTGCATTGAGAGAAAAATGTGATTGTATCATGAGAAAAGTGGATTGCATTATGAGGGATTGTATTTGTGCAATCAGCTGCATTTTAGGGGCATGTTGTTGTGTTCAAAAAAGTAGGTTGCATTTTGAAGAAAGGAGTGTTATAAGAGTGAAGTGCTATTACATATGAGGTCCCTTATGATGTATTAAGATCGTACAGAGAAGAAAAGGGAAAACTACGTCGTTGTACAAGTTCATATCGATAGAAAACTTAATACATTGCTGGAAACAAATCAATGTTGAGTGTACGTGTCGAATATCTAAACAAAAACCTTTGCAGGAAAATTTACTTGTTTGCATGCCATGTGAGAAATCTCTCTAATGAGTTGTATATCAATGGTAAATAAGCGCTGAGGATACCGCAGTACTAGAAGTTATATTAATTATAATTTGTGTGACGAGTAGGCACAAGACGCCCGTAATATCGACGGGAATATTTGTTTCAAAGACAAAATGACGACAAAAAACTTGCTGAACGAGGAAAGCGCGTGTTGCAAGAAAACATGCATTGTGCTTCCTAAATTGCAGTCCTTCTAGACGCCAGGAAACGCGCGACAAAAAATTGGCGCTGACAAGTTGGTGATAGAAATGAATATCGAAAAAAACGTTCGGTGCTGCGCACAATATATTGCTATTAGAAAAATAGTTAACATTGTAGAATATTGGACGAAGATGTTTAAAATTACGATGAAATGTAGGAAAGTTTAAAATAATATAAGGCGATTCATGTGTACAGTAGTGAAATGAATAAGTAAAACCAATGCACTACAGGGAGAGTAGTGCTCTGATGATAATGATCCGAATTTTATGCAAAAGACTAAACTGATAAAAACTAAGGTACGAAAGAAACTAAAGCGACAGAAGCGAATTACGCTGAAGAAAAGAGGCTACACTAAGCCATGCAATAACTCTTACATAAAGAACTATGTTGGAAAAGAGAAATAATTACTCTGACCGAGAGATACCTTTGTGAAAGAGTTCAAAGTTGATAAGCGAGGCTTGGGCGCGTTGTGTGGCTTATCTCGACGCTACAGCCCCCATTGTGCTGCGCGGTGTTCGGTGTTCGTTTTCTCTAGCGCGAACAGAAAAATTTGTTCAAATCCCTGCTGCTCCTCATCTATGTACAGGGCCATCTATGTATAGGTAGGAAATGCAACTACTGTGTCCAACGAATAAATCATTACAAATTTTTGTCCGTGAAAGGCTTAAACATGAATAATTCAGAGAATAATGAAAATAAATTAATGAAGTTCTGTTAGTTTATTAAACAGACCATTGGGACAAAATTTGTATCCAAAATGGCCCCCGTTGGCCACGATGACTGCTTCCATAAGCGTGTGGAAATCGTTTTCATGGCAGAAGGTGGCCATGTTGGCTAAAAAATTTGTCCCAATGGGTGTTCAATGAACTAACAAAAATTCATAACTCTTTCTATCATTCCCAGAGCTATCAATGTTTCAGCAAATTATGGAAAAAATTATACGGTTGTATCCCGTCAGGGAGATACAACTATTGTATCTATGGGAATTAGCACTCACAGGGGTAAAAGTGTGAGGTCTCGAGCTGAGAGTTAGGTAGGCCTTCTTTTTGTTGAAATAAAATGTTTTTTGTTGTGTTAAGGTTCACCGTTTTTCGGTTCACTGCTGTCCTGTTTTTCAGCACCTGCTGCTTTCTTCTTCAACTTTTATCTTGTTTCATGGACTTCTTTCTCAACTTACTGTTTCTATGCCCTTTCTACATAGATTCCGTGTTCCCATATCTCCATACTTAATGGTGCCTTCCTCTCTTCGAAACGCTCTTTTTTTTAGCGGTTAGGGAGGCTTAAACTAACCAATAATCTGTACGGATTTATCTGTTGACCCTGTAGTTTGCATTCACTACCCATGTATAATTCTCTAAATCACAGACCGTCGAAATGTTTCCAGTGAAACATGTGGCCTTCCCGTGCAGTAAATGTCAGTAATTTAATTTGACATAGATTCGACCAATTTCTGGTACACATTCCACACTCCCTAATTGTGACGCCAGGTCTGCACAAGGGAAGTCTGCTTCACCATTGTGAAACATTCCTTTACCATGGTCCTCCCAATGATGATTGTCCAGACATGTAATTCTGATCTGGGGACTTTTCAGACAACTCCAGTACCATTATTTTACCGTTTCAGAAGAAGCCTTCTTTTTTTTTGAATACGTGACAAGGGGTATTGCTGTGCTGGAAAGGGTCATTTCCATTTAGGCAGCAAGAGTAGATGTGTTCTCAAGGGAAAAATTCATAATCCGAATATCTTAGAGATTGTAATTCCTACAATGAATTTTCGATGTTTGGTTTTGAAATGTTGGAAAGTTCTACATTCATTTCCGAAAATAAATGTCCTGGATCCTGAACTAGACTCTCAACTAAGCGGCCCTATTAGCGTTTATCTATAAAAGTCTATGGACTCATTAGCGGCTTGGCCTCGAATTATGTCACCACAGCACACATTGCCAAGTTCACTCTGCCGGTGCACATCATCAACCGAACATGAGGTAAATTTTTGATTTTATTACTCTAAATTTCTTCGTAAGTGTCAACAGTTCTTGATGAATTTCAATTACAGTCAACAGCGTGCGCAATCATTTTGTAAATGTGCATGCTAGTCAAAATGTGTGTGTAAAAATTATTTTTAGAAGTTATTTTTACCCGTATCTTGATTATTTTCTTTTTCATGTTATTGTCTCCTCAATAGGATACAACTATTTTATCTAAAGGAATTAGCCCTCCCAGGAGGAAAATGTGAGGTCCTAAGCTGAGAGTTAGGTAGGCATTCTTTTAGTTTAAAAGTTTTTTGTTATGTAAAGGACTATTTATTTCGGTTCACTGCTGTCCTGTTTTTCAGCACCTACTACTTCTTCAATTTTTATCTTGTTTCATAAATTCTTTCTCAACTTACTGTTTCCATGCACCATAGGTTCTGCGTTCCCTTATCTCCATAGTAAATGGTGCCTTCCTCCTTCCTCTCTTTGGACCACCTTCATTGCGGATAGGAATGCTCAAACAACATCTAATCTAATTCTTCTTCTCTTTGGAAGGCCTTTGTTGCTGTTAGGTCGGCTTGAAACTAACGTCTAATCTGACCTTCATGGTATTGTACATGTTGGACGTGTGGCAGCTCTCAAGAATGTTATTCTTAGTTCAATGTTCAGATAGTTGGTCAAGTTAAACATATGGTTTACTTCGCTGTCAATTTCCACCACCAACTATCCTATTTGGATAGTAGACTCAAGTAGCGTGAATCAAGTGTACCGTGTACGATTTCAGAAGAAATCAAGTTACGAAGTGATGCGATGACTGAGATCAAATTGATGTAAAAATTATTTTCGTTTTTTATGGCGATGTCACCATAGTCGTATTACTGTTATTGTTAAGTTTTATCTTTTACTTCAATAACGTCTTGCACAATTTTAGTAGATTAAGCTTACTTACTTAATATTTTGAGACGTTCTTCTAGTACTATTCTGGGAATACGTGTTTTCGTGTGAACATATTCCCTTAATGACTCTATGCTTGAAGAGAAAATGAAGATTAATGTGATCAATTTTATTTAATCATATTAATGATTAATGATGTTTCGTTCTCAGAGCGGAACGCCTGGTTTCAAATAAGAGCACGTTATCTCCTGCGCTAAATGCTGCCGCGTACAGTGGTCGCGACATCAGTTTTTTACTTACGTTACGTGTTTTAGTAACCGTCGCTCATATATGCTATTTCAAAGCTTCTCTTAGTGAAATTAATTTTCTACGCAATATGGTAAATTGGATATTTGTTGCAGAGTCACATCCAGCCCGTCTGCGAGTGTAGCATCGGTAATTCATAGGGGGTTTGGTCGAACATGTAAATTCTTTAATGGGCCTTGCTTTGGTAGAATTTTCTCTTGCATAGCATGAGTGTCACAACCCACAAGCCCTGAGCCTACGTACAGTCTACGAGGAACATAGAAGTCTGTCTTCCAAGGAATTTAAACAAAAATATAACATCTGTAATCACGTCTGGTCAACGTGTTGAAATTGCGTCATTTTCAAGATGTGCTGTATCTGCTGAGTATGGTCGTCTGATTGGCCGCCACAGAGCGTCTTCGAGCTGTTTGGCACGGCAGAAATTACTTTGTTAAGTCGATTTCTCAGGCATAGATTCGATGATCATTTGTCCTAGTGCATTTGTTGTCAGCCTTCACCTCCGCAGAATTCACCCGCAGTCGTTATAGCTGTCTTTTTGGCACATGCGTGTTCTGAGGTATAAGACGGATTGCATGCTATTAAAATATGTTTTTTGCCTTGCTCACCCTAGCAAAAAGTTTGCTTGACAGCGCGCTGCGGCTTTTCTAATTTTGAGGCCCATTTCGCAGAACTAAATTTGCATAACAGCTTTTTGTGATCGTGTCCCTGGGAGACCTAATGACTTCTGATTTGAAGATCGCGAACGGGTGTATTCCTGCGTTTTTTCACTCTGATATATTTATCCCTACTTTGGATCGACCCAAGTGTTGTACATGAATAGATTAATGGTATAAATAATTTAATTTACAGATTCTTGCGTTGAAGTTTTGTTGGAAGTAATGATGCCAAATGCCATGATTGTGTAATGCAGTAAATCTTCGTTCTTGCTTCTCACTTTCACTCAAGGGGATACAACTATTGTATCTATGGGAATCAGCGCTCCCAGGGGGAAATGTGAGGGCCCGAGCTAAGAGTTAGGTAGGCCAGCTTTTTGTTGAAATTAAAGGTTTTGTTTTGTTAAGGACCTTTTTTCGGTTCACTGCTGTGCTGTTTTTCAGCACCTACTATTTTCTTCTGCAACTTGCATCTTGTTTCATGAACTTCTTTCCCAACTTACTGTTTCTATGCCCCTGCTGCATAGATTCTGCATTCCCTAATATCCATACTAAATGGTGCCTTCCTCTTTCCCCTCTTCGCTATGCTCTTTTTTGTAGCGGTTAAAGAGGCTTAAACTAACCTATAATCTATTGCTTCTCACTTTCGTATCAGCTTTCTTTGAGCGTTCTATTCACTCGATGCAGATAACGAGTTGCCTTCATTGCTTGCTAGATTTCAATGATGCGAGAAACCTCAATGTGAAAACCTCATTGAGTTCCATTGTGCTAACATTAGCTCATGGCTGCCATTAGGCGCCTTTTCAGGTTCTCTGTGTAAAATTCTGATGGTTTAATGAGTTTCATTGTTAACATTGATTGCTGAAAATGAAATGATATGGATTTATGGAATAAGTAGTCGACTTTAATGTATCTGCACTCGTTCATGTAAATGATTAGGTTATGAATATAACGCTCGGTTTTATGTATCAGCGGATGACTGTAGCTGGCGAGTCTGCAGGTTGGCCAAATGGGTCTCTCCAATCTGGGGTTTGGTTGTTGGGGTTGAAAAATTGCAAAGCGGGCATTAACATGCGCTCTGAAAAAAACCCTCTCACTAAAAGGAAATAACAGAAATTCACGATTGGAATAGCTTTTTTTCCTTTCTAAATGCCAGGTAGGCAATGCTTGCTTATTTTTTCTCCATGTATTTATGCGACAAAACTTTTCGAAATCGAGTTCGAAACACGTAACCCCACAAATTACTTAGTACCAAGTTTTGCATGTTTTGGTAGAGGTGAAATGCAAGTAAATTATGAGTTGATTTTACGTGCTCAGCAGCGTAGATAGTTTGAAATATTTTTCAAATATTCTTTTCTACTAATCATGTATTTTTTGTAGTTACCTGGCATATTGCTGGACTTCCACATTGTGCGAGAGAAAATTCAAAGCTCTTTTTCAGCATCGAATAATCCTTATTTTGAAGATGGGAGAACTGTCTGCCCTGTGTATGGAAAGTTTGTTCTTCTTAGTGAAGTTGTGTATTCTCTTCTCGTTTTGCACAATGAGTCAACAGATGGTTCAATCTAACATATTCCCGAAGTTATTTCGTTAATGATGATGTGAAGGCGCTGGGATAAGAAACATTCATATTTATTCAATGAAATATTCATCCCCTTAAAAAACTGCTTTGTTGTTAATATATTAACTTACGACTCTCACCCTATCCCCATTAAGAGCAGTCTCAAGACTGTGAAGAGAAGGAAGCATTTTGTGTGGACTCAAGAAAACGTGATATCTGTGCACGAGGCGTATTCGCTCACAGGACACAGTGAGCACACAAACAAAATAGTAATAGGGTGGAAAGACAACAAACAGGTAACAAAGAACACGTAAAAACTAAAAGAAGCAAAGGGGAGACTAAAGCTAAAAGTTTTGATGGCATGTCTACAGCTGGGGTAACCTAGGAGTATCTGTTCTGAGGGCACCAGTCCCCACAGCACAAGATGGACAAACTTAACTTTCTCAGACCTATTGCCTTGCTTGTGCTCCTTGAGGGGTGAAAACTATCATACAATAAGTCTAATTTTTTTAAAATATTTGAAGAGAAACACATTATAGATCATGTAACAAATGTGAATTAAGAGGACACCTTGTTAGCATTTCAATTTCACGGGATATTCTATGTGTGAGAACATCGTACCTATTCTTTCACAAAATATAAACACTGCTTACAACTATGTCTTCCACACGCTCTTTGTAATGTATCGTATTGTTTTGTAATAAATTTAGTGAGGTTTAATTGTAATATATTTTATTTTATATTTGAAGTATCCCTTTTTTACTTTTCTCCCACTATATCACCCCTCGAGGGGATACAACTATTGTATCTATGGGAATTAGCACTCCCAGGGGAAAAATGTGTGAGTGCCCGAGCTGAGAGTTAAGTAGGCAGAAGTCTCTTTGTTGAAATAAAATATTTTTTGTTATATTAAGGACAGCCTTTTTTCGGTTCACTGCTGTCCTGCACCTACTACTTTCTTCTTCAACTTTCATCTTGTTTCACAAACATCTTTCTCAACTTACTGTTTCTATGCCTCTTCTGCATAGATTCAGCGTTCCCTTATCTCCATACTAGATGATGCCTTCCTCCTTCCTCTCTTCGGAACGTTTTTTTCTAGCGGTTAGGGAAGCTCACTAACGTCTAATCTAATCTAAATCTCACTATTTCATCTTTCCGTCACTCAATACTTGAACCCTGCCTCCTTAGTGACAACTAAAGATGGCTCTACCCAATCGCTGAAATTTTGCTGCTCCTGGCTCGAATAACACGCACTCACTGCACCATTCTAGATTCGTGTTAATATAGGGTGTCCACGAGAAATGTATCCACTGATATTAAATTTAAATAATGTGTTTGATAATGTGTATCTATGATACTGTAGGAACTCAGATCTATTTAATCAACTTATATCCCTTCTAAGTGCAACTGAATAAAAAAAATGCAAAAATGTTTATTGTTAATAAGTGGATACACTTTTCGTGGACACTCCGTACATTGAGGTAGACGTGCAGAGGTCCGCATGTGCACCTGTTCGAGCCCGTGCTGCCGCAATGCCTGCCTTCAACGTCGTATTTTGTCCTCTCAGAAGTGAGCAGCTCTCCTTCATCGTCCCCTCGCGGCGTGTCCGAGCCTGTGGAGGAGGAGCGGCCGCCCGACGCGGGTGGCGGCCTGGAGCTGGGGGGCGTCGGCTCCTGCGACTACACCACGCGGCTCCTGCAGGTGACTGTAGCCTGCGAGGCAGCACTAGCCACACCTCGCAACAAGGCGCCACAAATGCCTTGGCTAATGTCACTTTTGGCTTATTAAGTTTCTTGTGATACGACTCATCGATGGTGGTTTAAAAGTTTTTAACTATCTTTCAAAATTTGCAATATGGGTCGTTTGAGAAATTTAACAATCTTTTAGAATTAATGTTTTTATGGATCCAGTTAATGTTTGGTATTTATGAAATTGCCAACGACTTTTGACTTTAAATAAAAGTTGAATATTGAACTTCGTAACCCATTAAAGTTAACATGTTTACATGTTTACCTGATTTCTCGATTATCTTCGAAATATGCCCTACAACAAAAGCCTAGTGGGGAAGTTGTTGAAAATCTGACTCAACATTGGACTGGGAAAGAGAAGTGGTTATTCGTTCGTGGGTCTTTTTGGTGAATCTCGAGCAAACCTTCTGCGGAGGAAACTACGGTAGGGAATTGGCGCTCCCTGGGGGAAGGTGTAAGGTTCCTAGCTGAACATTAGGTAGTCCCTACCATGGGTAAAGTAAAGAAGCTGTCTGTTTTTTTACACCATAATTTTTTTCTGGTCACTTCTTTCCTGTTGATTGGTTACGAAGATAAGTGTGGTTTGTAAGTGGATAAGTTTTTGGCAGATGACAGGTTCTGGAGTTCTGTTAAGGTCAGTAAGCGCATATCATAAATACGTCCCAATATTTGACATAATGAGCAGTGTGCCATCAAGATACGTCTTTCATCTATGAGGCATCAATCTGTGAATTTAATGGAATGCGTATCTGTCTATTTTTGTCAAGATTCAGTTAAAAATATGCAACTAAATGCTTAGTTTCTAATGGCGAATGCATGAAAATAACTCATTTTGAACAAAAGTTTATAAAGTTTGATGATCATATAATGTAATGAATACGAATTTCGATAAGTTGTGTCAACGTCTAAAAGTTAGTAGTTTAAAACTCGAAATAAAAACTTATTAGGCCACCAACATCATACTGACCAAAGTAGGGTGATACAGACGTGGTGTTGGTAAATAAGGGTTGTTGGATGTATGCTCATTTGTGCTGTGTTGCTGGCAGCTGAAGCGTGAGCAGCAGGTGCAGCAGCACCTCCTGCTGCAGCAGTACCAGCAGCAGCAGCTGCAGCTCGCTGAGCAGCACGAGAAGGAAATACAGAACCATATCAAGGTGAGCGTTTGTTCTGTCCCGCTACGATTTGTGTGTTATGAAAAGAACTTGGTGAAATTTTGATTCAGAAAAGTGTCCGTGAATGTGATTTACATATGTAAGAATTTCAAACTTGCAATCTGAAATAGTGACCATTTGTTATATTTCTATGTTAGAAAATTCAAGGTAAGTTTTCGTTGTCATATGTATTGGTTGATGTAGGTAATTCATTCGTACTAGTAAGGAACAAAGGTTCATTTTTAGCCGTGAAGGTTTCAAATTATGTTTTCTGTTTCTAGGATGAATTTCCTTTTTCTCTGCGTCTTTATTTTATAAGTGTTTTTGAGCTGTAAATTGTGTATGTGTAAGTTTGGGCTTTAACGTAAAATTTGGCGTGAGGTGCACCCTTTTTTCTTCAGCTGGCATCACTCTTGTAGCGATTTCTTATGGACTCCTAGGTCGACTCTCAGGATTCGTGAAAGAAACGCCTCCTACTACCGAGTTCAATGGTGTAGTTCCCTCCTAACTCAAATTAAAGTTCTGAAACTCATGAACTATCTTATTTTAGCGTTCAAAATATTCACGTTCTACTTGAGTTCACTACCAAGATTTTCTTTTCCTTTTTGTCAAGACCTAGAGACAGCCAGTAATATTGTCTGTCATATACATTTGAATTGCTTTCTATTCTGTTTCTAAAGTATCGAAACTGCCAATCTATCTACAACTTTTAAAGGTCGTTGACATTCGGTAAGCGAACACTGTACAAACTCTTGAGTGTTATTGACTACGGCTCCATATAGTATCATTCAGCATGACCATTTGGTGTCGGGTTACGTTGTCGGCAGTATATTAGGGTATGACCATCAGTGTTGATGCTCTCAGTTACCGGTTGTTTGGTACTTTCATTGGTCTGTCTTTTGATTGCTTTAATTTAAATATTTTCATGTGCTCACCCAAGTGTAAAATACGTCGCAGAAGATACTATTTATCAATTGGTTCATGTGGCAATAAACATTATATAGTTATCAGAAACCTCTCATATAAATCCTAGCGAGTATTCCGGCTTTTAATTGCCTATAAAATAGAGTCACTGTCATTTGAGGTGACAAGATCGGATGCTGGTCCGTAAAAAGACGGTCACCTGAGCAGCGTGTTGGTTGGCTCGTGTCACTTCCTTCCGGCAGGCGCTCAGCCCCCCCGCCCTCGCTGCTGACAAATATAACAAAATCACGTGTGATCAAGGCGTGGCGTAGTGCAGTGTCGTGCTGGGCTGCTTGCGGAGTGTTTCTGCATTTGGTTGCTTGTTGCAAAGAAGGATGTCTTATTGGAATCTTGTTGATGTTCCCTACATTAGGGTTTTATGTGCCTTTTAACTAACGTCCGGTTGCTAAGTTGGTTATCTATCTTCAGTCATGTTGGTACCCATTTAAAACACTGAACAGGGTGAGAAATTAGGGCTAATTTTCCTCTTTGCCCAATGAGAAGAAACGCCGAGCTCTAGTGGGTCTCGAACCCTCCGCGCAAGTGATGAGAACTCTCAACCACTGGACCCGCGGTGTGAATTAGGCGTTGAGGCTTGAAAGTTACCTCATTATTGGGAGCGAGGGACGTGAACTACGCTGATCTGCCTCGGTTCCAGTAAGTTAACTATAGTGACTGCAGTTTCATGCTCAATATCGTATGAGCTGGGGACAAATATAGAAACTACTACTTCCAGAGTGTTTCGGAAATTTTCTCGCACTCGAATGTATCCTGATGTTGCTTGGAAAAATTCTAAAAGTGCGGGGCAATGTCTTCAGCGCTCTTCGGATAGACATGTGTCAATGTGGCATGGACCGTTCATAGAGTAACCCCTCACACGATCCAGCATGATGACACCTCGTGTCATACGGCAGTGATGCAGCACATGCGGCTCTCTGGCAGAGAACGTACCCGGTTTCACATGCCCTGAAATTGATCTATCTTCTAGGTTAATTTCTCAGGCAACACTCCAATGAATTATTACGAACTGGGCGCGGTCTAACAAGACACTGTACCGAATGAACACAAAGGCTGAGCTTAAAAATGCTCAGGTGCACATCACGAAGGGCGCTGAGGCCCTTGTGTGCTGCAGGATTAGGTTAGTTACGCTTGTGCGCTGCTGGGGAGAGCGAGGTAGGCTACTCGGAACTCAATTTACCAAGATGGAATGCATTTATTTATGACAAATAAGTGCTGTTCATGGCTGATGCGCAAAAAAGGGCCATTCTATCCTGAATACCATGCAAACGTTCTTTTAACACCTGCATGGTCTCCTACACATTCCTTATTGAATATTTTCACTGATTTAGCTAAATGAGGTGAAACCATGCTTTTAACTATTATTGTAGAACCATCGTTCTTTGTAGCTAGTTATACAACATCTTACGCGAACCTCAACTTATACGTGTAAAACATTGATGTCAATTTGCCAAACTAACACGCTGATTACGCATAACTGGCACCAATTTTTGTACTTGCGAGTTGAGGTATACATGAGATGATGTCTCCAGCTCGAGTACCGATGGTGATAGTGTTATGTACTTAGGTACAAACTGTGAAATTCCACCACCAAAAGAGTGAACGGCGGTTCGTGGACCTTACGCCCGATCGCTGGGTAATAAGTCAACGAGAAAAGCAAACTCAGCAGTGGGAAGGCGACAG
>JACJUY010002988.1:0-62726 GCA_014220935.1 Platorchestia sp. MABIK | reverse complement strand
TTGCATTTTAATGCTATTTTTCCTGCTAGGTGATAGATTCGTACTTTAATGCTAAGTTGGTAACACTGCAGTCCAGTGTCATAGTTTGATTCGTTTCCCAAACAAACAAACATCGGCATCTACAGATGCTTTATTTCCAATTCAAGCGTGATACATATCACCTTGTACATTGGTTTTTCAAATGTCTTATAACTAACCCCAGGACGCCATGACGCTCTTCCCCGGTCAAGACCGGTGCCCATTTCAGACACCTGGGTAGAGTGGGGTATTCTGCTTAGAATTTTTTCTCCTATACCCAACGGAGAAAATCGCCACCAGCGCCGGGACTCGAACCCTCGTTGCCCTCACGGAGGGCAATTTTTTTTTCGCCAAAGTATGTATTTTGGTGTGAAAAACACGAAAATGATAACCATTTTGTGAAGAAATTATTTATTAAGCTCATATCCATTAATATTTTATGAAAAAACTGCCGTTTCTCGGTCCGTTTTCACCACGCAAACTCACATAGACAAGAATCTATCATTTGTCAGTGAGTGCCTCCATGGCGTTTTTTTCATTTTTAGACTATGCCATACACTCACAACCATTTGAGTGTGTGCACCTGTCGGAGGGTCCACGAAGTTTTCACTGTGATTAACAGTGAGGTGTTTGAAATTATACCCTTGGTTAGGTTAGGAACACTTAATGAATAATTTCTCCACAAAATGATTATCATTTTAGTGTTTTTCACACCAAAATACATACTTTGGCGAAAAGAAAACATTAAAATTTGATAGGCCCCGAAACCGAAAAGATCCGCAAACACGTAATGAACTATAAGATTGTTCGTGAATTTTTCAAACGTCTTAAAATAGTAGAAAAATGCAAGATTCGTAATGTACGGCGATTTACATACTAAATAAAATTAAATTATTAGCTTCGTAATATTTGACGATTTACAAGCTAAATTAAAATAGAGTTTTCAGCTACTCCTTCAATAAATTTACAAAAACTTTAAAATGCACCTTCAACTTTATTTAATTGGTATGATTTTTGTTAGCCTGCCATGTATTTTGAGAAATCGAAATTGGGTCAAACTATATAAGTTTTAGTTGTAAAAGTATAATAATTTTATGTCGCCACTGTGTTTAACTATTCATGGAACATAGCTCTCACTTACTGACCGTACGTGACTCTTCGGGAATTCAAAGTAAAAAATTCAGTTAGCTGGCCTGATTGAACGCCGCAATTCAACAGTTAGCCAACAAATTTACTATAATAGGTATGAATAGGCTATTTATTTGATTATACTTTTACTTTCATGATTTATGACTTTCATTTATATGATAAAATACGCATTATGGGAAAGTATCGGTAAAGTATCGGCCGAATTTTGCCGATACCGATACCAGTAAAATGACCGATACTTGCCGATACCGATACATCGGTACATCACTAATTAAGAGTGTGAGAACTCATAAGCATCCGCTTCGCCAGTAGATGCTACAGATTTTTCGCCTGTCTGCTGTTCTGTTCAGGAAGAAAAACAAGACCATTTATCGATTTGCTTTTAGGTCGGTTATGTTGGTGTTCTTTGTTTTCAGTGGAGCAAAATGTTCATTGCAGCAGCGTCGTGCAACAAATGGGTAATTAAACACTGACTATCCACTTTTACCGCGTTGTGTAGCTCTGACGCTCAGATGTTGTGACAAATGTTCGTCGTGCCGAAACGGTCTAAGATGATTCTCGCGCTGGATCTCAGGTGATCGCGTTTGGGTGCGGTGGTGCTGCAGATGCATCCGTATCTTATCTGTGGGGTCTTCGATTGTCTCGGGATAACAAATCCATTATAAAACACTTATCGCCGAGCATCGTTCTATATTTGTCTTGCCTTTTTTGGGACCCAAAGCTCAGTGTTTATCGATCATTCAATGTGTGTTTACTCATTTTAACGAATTTCAGGTTACCCTATGGGAAGTAGTTTTGTCTTATTGCGCAATATGCAGATTTATTGATTGAAATTTTAAAAATTCAGTAACCTCAAAACTAAATTTTACCTTTTAGGTAAGTACATCCTTTACAGGAACTGTTCTTAGAAAGCCAATCTTCGTTAAGTGATCAACAAATTCAACATGTCATTCGATTGTGACATCTATAGTCGGTGTGCTGTTACTGAATTGAAGGTGTGCTGTAACTGAGTCCACCAGGAAGCTGTGATTCTAGTTTTCAACTGCCGCACTTGTAAGGCTGAGTACCTGTTTAACTAGAGTACCAAGCGCTTGTTTTGCGAGGGTTCAAAGAGCTTAGGAGTGCCAACTATTTTTTTAAGCGCCTGTTTTACTAGAGTTCAAAGTGCTTAGGAGTGCCAAGCTCCTGTTTTGCTAGGGTTCAAAGCGCTTAAGAGTGCCAAGAGCCTGTTTTGCTTGGGTTCAAAACGCTTAGGAGTGCCAAGAGCTTGTTTTGCTTGGGTTCAAAACGCTTTGTAATGCCAAGCGCCTGTTTACCTGGAGTACTAAGCATCTATTTAGCTCTAGTATTAAGCGCCTGTTCAGTAGAAGTTCCAAACACCCGTTTAGCTGGAGTATGAAGCGCCCGTTTAGCTGGAGTATGAAGCGCCTGTTACGAGACATTTCCCTAGTTTACTTGCATTAACGCGAGGGTCCCGCATGAAGGAATAACTCACCTCTACAACAAATACAATTAATGTTGCAAGGGTGTATGTGCCACAACTTCATAATTTCAATTTTTTCCTTTGCAATTAATTTCACTGTTCTACAATTTCAATGTTTTACACCTATACAATTTGATTGTAGCACTATTTCCCTGTATTACAGTCTCCCTGTATCACAATTTCAATATATCATTACTCGGTTGCACAATTGCTCTAGTGCGCAATTTCACTGATACGCTATTTCACTGGTATACAGCCTCACTATTTCATAACTTTTCTTCCGCCTTTTCATGCGTGAGATTCATCCTTCACATGATCGTTTTATTTTCGTATATTTCGCCACGTCTCACATTCACTCATCATTCTCGCATTTTTACTCAACCCTGTCGCTCTGCAACTTTACCTCCTTACGCTCCCATATCTTCTCGCACTTCTCACATTTCCGGATCTTCTCACTGTCTTCTCATATCTTCTTACACTACTATATTTTCTCACACCCCCACATGACGCCGCTCTCTCACCCCTACCCAAACTCCCATTCAAATTGCTCTCACTTTCACTGACCCCTATAGTGTTCATTTCATGTCTTCTCGCCGTCATTCCCTTCGTACTTCAGCCTCATCCTCTCAAACTCGAACTTCCCATTCCCACTCTTCCACTTAAGGAGGTGGGCTTGAGGGGAACAGGGTCGTCCATCGGCAAATCTTGGGAATCCGAAGAGCTCCTTCGGTACAGCATGTGTAAAAGTATCTATTGACGGTCCTCTTCAGCTTACTTTCGCTGTTAGAGTGCTTCGTTTGTGAACCTAATCGCTGCTAAAATGAGCACTGCGTGTGACGAGAGGTTATGAGTGTGGCTTTGTAGCTAGGATTTCTTCTCCGTGTCATTCTTTTCTTCCTCCCTCGAGAAAGAGCCGGTATACCTTGCTGCCTCTTATGCCAGGACCTCCTACGTCACGAAATAGATAACTCGACTAACACGGTTGAAGCGTTTCCAGCAGTCTTCGAGGGTGTAAATTTGAAAAGAAATCTCATCGAATCTTCTTTGTTTCAATTCATTTACACAATTCACTTTTATTTTGCTTCTTCTTCACTTTAACTTCTTCATAAATCCCCCTGACCTCTTTTGCCCGAAGACACGACACTTTTGACTGTTGTCCACTCGCCTTTGACGTTGTTATCCAATTCATCGTGGACAAATCGTTCTTTTTAATCAAATCAGGTTCCCAAATTGTATATTCGGTTTGGGCTCCTGTGTTCAGTGGCGGCTCCAAGTTTCAGTTCCGTCACCCAGCCGCCGGCCTACTCCGTTAGTGCTCGCTATGGAATTCATCGATCCGCACCGTCGCCCTTGAACGTTTTCAACTGTAAACCTGTCGGGCCTTCGTTCTTGCAGCTCGTCTCTTATTTGCGGTGTTGGTGGCGGTGCTGCTGTTATCACGTTTGGTGGCTGTAACCACTCCAGCTGTTAGTGTTCTGGATGCTCAGAGGTCCGTGTCAATAAGCAGCGATGAAATGGTAAAAACGCATTTTTGTCAAATCGAAGCGTTTGCACATCAGTTTCATGGTTGTTTCTGCGTGCTGCTGTTCCCGAGTGCTTAATGTCTTTCCAGTAGGCGGTGGTATCGAGGTAACCATTTGTACCTGTGATCTGAGCTCGTACGATAAATGTGGATGTTTGTTTTCGAAAATTGCCTTTCCTTTGTTTTCTTCGGTACTAGTTTTTGGGTGTGCAAGCAAATTTAGTACGTTCAGATTACATGTGTAAGTAGTAGCATAAGATCGCTAACTTATGAGTTACCAAAATCAATTGCGCAATTGTGAGATATAGTGAGCAGTTCGAATCTGAAGTGAGGTGAAACAGCAGGACAATTAGACTCCTAATTTCAGTGCTATAAAGTTGTTTGCGGGTTTACAGGAGCTGTTTTTTGTTCTTCGTGCTGCGGTGGCTGCTACTGCTGCTATTTGTTGCACCTATTAATCATAACAAGTCTACTGTTATTGATCGTCATTTTATTCCTGTCAGATACCACTATTTATCTGTTGAATGCGAATCTGTCAAGGCAGCAAACAGTTTCTTTGCGCTTTTGTAACTCTCCTCGGTAGCGATAGCTGAGCTCACAGGTGCCCTTTTGCTTAGTGAAAATTCCGAATTAATGTTCTCATTGGGAATGTTTTTGCAGTTCTGAGATAGCGTTAGTAAAACTATACCAACTTGCGAGTTTCAATTTTGTTGTCGAGTGTCGTCTTTTATTTTGTCTTCTTCTATGGGCTAATATTTCGGCGAACTCGGGAAGATGATCCTTCTTTATTTTCCTGATCGATTTGCGTGGGAGGTAATCTTTATTGTTAGTAGGGTTCCTGTCCAACACTCAGAAGTTCCGGTCCCTCAGTGCAATATAAAAACAATAATAGATGTTCATAGACGCGGTTGCTCAGTGAGCTCCGTGAGATCCACGCGCATTATTTGTATTTCTATTCTTTCTTATTTGCATGTATTATTTATTTTTCTTTCGGGTTCTAGCATAATGTGGTCGCACTGTTGTACATTTTATTTGTGATACTAGTGATTATCCAACGAATCGTCACGGATGATCTCGATTGCAGTGTTGACAATGCTCAATTACGAGGCGTCAGCGTTGTGATTCGTGTTGACTCGTTCGGAAAATGTACAATTTTTAGTGCCAAAAATTTGGTCGTCGCTATTTGAACATTTATCTTTTATTGTTGATGTTCATCAAAACAAGTAAGGATATCAAACATTCTCATACTGCACAACGCAAGATATTCTAATGAAAGAAATCTGTGTTTCGTGCACCAGTATATGTATTGTCAATATTAGACGGATAGATTGCTGAGGCATCAGTGTGAAATTTAAAAATGAATAATGCGTAAAAATATCATTCTTCAATTTTTTTCACATCCCTCAGCTAGTATTGTCTATTCATGAAAGTATTTTGTAGAATAAGTATGTACTCAAATGCCCACTTCACTTCAACATATTAACTTTCACAGGAATTTATATTCTGAACAATATTCTTACATGCTGCAGAGCGCTTTCTATAACTACTCGTAGAAATAAATTTTACTGATACTTGTGTCAGATCACTCAACAAATGATGAGTTGCTTGTTGAAATCCCGAGAAAAATTCCCATAATCCAATTCGTTTTAACATTCTAGAGCATTTAACTATTGTCACTAGTAGTGATGTACCGATACAATTTTTTTGGCCGATACCCATTTTTGGCCGATACCGATACTCATTTTTGGCCGATACCGATACTCCGATACTTGCATATACCGATACTTTGACCGATACTACTATCGATACCGATACTTTTACAATATCAAAATACAATCATTATAAGCCCTACATGGGTGTTATAATAAAATTATTTAATAATATATGTAATTATATAACAATATTGACAATAAAGTTTTCGATTAGGAATGATAAAGCTGCTCCTGCTATGTTAACTATATCGTTTGATTCGTTTCCCCGCACAAAGTTTTTCGATTGCGTCATCTTTCCGCTTTATTTCGTATGATGCCGTTATCAGCAAGTATGAACAAACAAGTATTCACTGTTTAGCAATCTTTATTTGCCAACTGAGGTTATTATCCGACTAAATTAATTAAAAATATTTTTCACCATTTACAGGCGTAAACTAGTAGTATAATGTAGCATTTAGTCTCAGAAATAGCAGCGTGAACGCAGGTAGTATATGTATGTACTAACACACACAGTGTGCAGAAGCAAACACGGCTCTTTTCGGTTTGGGGCTTATCGAATTTTAATATTTTCTTTTCGCCAAAGTACGTATTTTGATGTGAAAAACACGAAAATGAGAACCATTTTGTGGAGAAGTTATTTATTAAGCCTGAAATTGGCTTATTTCCATTAATTTTTTATGAAAATACTGCTGTTTCTCGGTACGTTTTCGCCACGCAAATTCACACAGATACGAGTCCATCATTTGTCGGTGAGTGCCTTCCTGATTTTTTTTTCATTTTTAAACTATGCCAAACACTCTCAATCATTTGAGTGTGTGCACCTGATGCAGGGTCCACCAAGTTTTCGCTATGATGAACAGGGAGGTGTTTGAAATTATACCACTGGTTAGGTTAGGAACACTTAATAAATAATTTTTCCACAAAATGGTCCTCATTTTCTTGTTTTTTACACTAAAATGCATAATTTGGCGAGAAGAAAACATTCAAATTCGATAGGCTCCAAAACCGAAAAAATCTACAAATACGCAACCAACTATAAGATTGTTCGTGAATTTTTCAAACATCTTAAAATATAGAAAAAAAAATGCAGGATTCGTGATGTACGGCGATTTACATGCTGAATTAAAATAGAATTTTCAGCTACTTATATATTAAATTTACAAAAACTTTGAAATGCGCCTTCAAATTTTTTTATTTGGTTTGATTTTTGTTAGCCTGTCACATACGTTAAGAAATGAAAATTGGGTCAATCTATTTAAATTTTAGTTGTAAAAGTATAATAATTTTATGTCGCTACTGTGTTTTCACTGTGTTTAACTATTCATGCTACTTAGCTTTCACTCACTGACCGTACATGACTCATCGGGAGTTAAAAGTAGTAAATTCAGTTAGCGGGCCTGATTCAACCCTGTAATTCAACTGTTAGCTAACTAATTTACTAGGTATGAATAGGCTCTTTATTTGATTACTAGTGTGCACGGCCTGCTAAAAATGACGGGATTCAATACCTTTCTTGAACAAATTTTCCAGACGTGGATGACTAACAAATATATTTATCATAACAGTACCCGTGATAAAAAATATTATTGTACTTGCGCGCTGGTGAAACTCGTATCACAGATACGGTCATTATGGCTACATTTATGAGCGTTACAGAGAAATGGAAGAAGCGGACTCCAAAAAAATCAAGGATATTTTTAGGGAGTAGCAGGACCCATGGAAATTCTATGGACAATGTCATCGTTAAGCTAGGTGGACCCATGAAAAAATTCCGTCAACATTACTCAACCTGTCCTGTCCTAACCTCTCTTAACCTAAGCTATTCTGATAAAATATCAAACATATCAATGCATGTAAGGGCCATCTTTCAATGTTACACTGAGATATTCGGTACCTATGATACCGCATACTCAGACATCCTATGTTTCTTAAGAAGCGGACACCAAACAAATACATCAATAAATATATAAATAAACACACAACGGGTATTATTAGGTTAGATACTTTTACTTTCACGATTTATGACTTTAATTTTCGTGAAAAAATACGTATTATTGAAAAGTGTCGGTAAAGTATCGGCCGAATTTTGCCGATACCGATACCAGTAAAAATGACCGATACTGCCGATACCGATACATCGGTACATCACTAGTCACTAGCAGCCAGAAAGCGTGCACATGCCCGGTTTTTCGTGACAGTAATCAGTAAAAGTACGTTTTCTCAACTAGAAATCCCCTGCGAAGACTGGTGCCTGTTCTTCGAATTGTTTCTGAGAACACAACAGAGGTCGCGCCGGGCTTGTTTTCTTTCTTGTATCGTGGGTCTTTAATCTTTACTTTGCTATCAGGAAGACGGTGACTCAACGCCAATATACTTGCATCAGCTTCTCCCCGTCTTCCGTTGTGTTATTGTAATAATGGTCATGAAGGACTCATTGGTTTTCTTCGTGGTCGATAGTGTCAGGTTTTGTATTCCAGGAGTTGATCGTGACTCACCTCCTGTTTTCGTCCTCAGTGTCAACGGCCAAGTGCAGTATTTAGCTCATCGATTTGGTATTGCGAGTAGAGCTGGCTGATTTGAATTTTTAATTCAGAATTTCTGTATGGAACAGATGCATTACTCTTTGGAAAGAAATTTTCTTTACTTTGCCCGAAGGCGTGTTCCTGGAAATTGAATAATTTTTGGAGCTATCAAAGCAATGCGAAAAATGACCGTGAAAACTTGCCCCACACTCGGCAGTGTATTGATGTAGGCGTTTGGGGCAGTAATTTCACAGTTACTGTAGGAACTTGATTTAAGTTAGTTACGTTCTGACTCGTCTCTCAAAGAAAGCCGATTTTGCTCGTAATCTGTTTTGGATTCCTTTCATTTGATCGTTCTCTTTGTCGTCTCTATTATTTATACGCCCATTGCGAGAACTTTTGATCAATTGTGACTTTTGATCAATTGTATCTATGGGAATTAGCACTCCCAGGGGGAACATGTGAGGTCCCGAGCTAAAGGTTAAGTAGGCCTTCTTTTTGTTGAAATAGTGTTTGTTTTTTATTTTGTTACGGACAATCTTTTTTCAGTTCATTGCTGTCCTGTTTTTCAGCATCTACTACTTTATTCTTCAACTTTCATCTTGTTTCACGAACTCTTTTTCTCAGCTTACTGTTTTTATGCACCTTGTGAATTGATTCAGTGTTCAACTCCATACTATACGGTACCTTCATCCTTCCTCTCTTGGAACATCTTTGTTGAGGTGAGGGAGGCAAAAACTTTCTTACAATCAATCACTATATCCTATAAGCTGTACATTGTCGCCTATTTCTCCTGACTTTCTGTGGCAAGGAACCTGCTGCAGGAAGGCTTTTGTAACGCATCCATCGTCTTCTTATCTCTTTAATGGTGTCCAGAGAGTTTGTGCCTTCATCCATTATTTGAGGTCCGTTTCTTTAGCTTCGAATAACACTGGGAAATAGGCTAATCATTTTATTATTAAATACCCTTAAATTAGTGCAATTATTGTATCGCTAGAAATTACTGCCCCAGGACGAAGATGTGAGGACCTGAGCTGGAGCTTAGGTTGGCCTTTAATTTGTAAAAATAAATCAGTTTGTTTTACTACGCACCACTTTTTTCCGGTTCATTGCTGCCCTTTCTTCAGCACCTATTACTTTCTTCACCAACTCATAGCTCGTTTCATGAACTTCTTGCAATCTTGCTGTTTCTCTGAGGAGGGTGGAAGACACACCTTGTTCCTAAACTCCTCCTTTATCTTTATTCCGTAGCAAAATAGTGCTTTCTACCTTCCTGTCTAGGTGAGGAAGGCTCAAACTTATTTTTTAAGCCTAATTTATATTTTTAAATAATTCTTTTCTGTGCTGCACTAGGGTTCTTTTAGCCATACCTTCAAACATATTTCTAAGTTGAACAAATCGATCGGTAAATTTAATTTTTCGTTACATGAGCGATTTTTATCCTATCACTACCATGAAGTTTCGTGTTGGTTTATTACTGCGTTCTGTCAAACCAAAGCTCGCACGCGTCAAGACTATATTGCCTAGCTGCATTTACGTGTTCAGGCAGGTGGTTTACGCTTTGTGTTGTCTGTATTGAATGAAGACCATGTAGGTCTGTAGTATCGCAGTGTCGACGTATGAACATCGCCGGAGTTTTGCGTCTATCTGTTGAGTTAATCGATGTCTCTCATTCCTCGGATTAGATTCCATTTTCAGTTTTTAAACTTTCGCAGATTCTAGGCAGTTTGTTCCATGAGCTGAGCGTAATAAACCGTCTCTCAAGATCACGTGAATTTTCCATTTGCAAGGTTTGTAAAGTTGCTTTAGAAGCAATGCTTAGATCAAAACAACTCTTATTACAACGGAATTATTGAATTACGTTATGTGAAATACTGCAAATGATATTAAGGTGTTATTCTTTCTCGTGTTTTTTTCACGTTATTCACATTATTATGAGAAATAGTTCAGCAGTACGTTTAATGTGTGTCTTATTGAATACTTGCAAAAATTGGCGCTAGCAGCTATGATTAATGTTGCTCTCGCTTTTGAGACCCTGCTTGAAAGCTGCTTGCCTACCTCAGCATTGTTTGCTGCTGTAAATTTCTGGGGATAAAAACGTTAATGTAAGCGAAAAATCTTCATTTTCTCAGTCGCTCGAAATAATTAAAAATGTGGTTAAATTTACGTGTTTGTTTATGAAGAAACTCGTGTATCAGGAGCACTTGAAATACTTATAATTAGTGCTATAAGTATCCCCCGAGATTATCCGCCGATTAAAGCTCAGAGCTCTGCTGGGAACGGCATATCTGCTCGTTGGAATGAAGCTCCTCCTCCTGCTGCTGCTGCTGCTGCTGCTGCTGCAGCTCGAGGTGAAGGAACGAAAGTTGGCCAGCTGCTCACGCCCTTTAACCTTTATGTTGCTCATTGACCTGCGGTGTTCCCGCGCCGCTTGTATTTCATTACTCCGGTCATAATGCTGTCAGGGTGTTGCTGCGGAGCTTACATCAACCTTGTGTTGCTGACTTGCAACCACACGCACCTTCTTGCTCGCATTATATTGCTAACACTGTCAGTAGCAACATCCTCGCATTGTTGCTGCTATGTCCCTCAGGGGGATACAAATATTGTATCTATGGGAATTAGCACTCCCAGGGGGGCAATGTGAGGGCCCGAGCTGAAAGTTAGGTAGGCCTTATTTTTGTTGAAGTAAAATGTGTTTTGTTATGTTAAGGACCATCTTTTTTCGGTTCACTGCTGTCCTGTTTTTTCAGCACCTACTACTTTCTTCTTCAACTTTGATCTTGTTTCATGAACTTCTTTCTTATCTTACTGTTTCTATGCCCTTCTGCATTGATTCCGCGTTTCCTTAACTCCATACTAAATAGGGCCTTCTTCCTTCCTCTCTTTGGATCGCCTTTGTTGCGGATAGGGAGGCTTAAACTAACTAATAATCTAATCTAATCTGTTGCTGCTATGCTCCCTCAGGGGGATACAACTACTGCATCCATGGGAATTAGCACTCCCAGGGGAAAATATGAGGGCCCCAGCTGAGAGTTGGGTAGGCCTTCTTTTTGCTCAAATAAAATATTTTTGTTATGTTAAGGACCACATTTTTCGGTTCACTGCTCTCCTGTTTTTCAGTACCTTCCTACTCTCTTTTTCAACTTTTATCTTGTTTCATGAAATTCTTTTTCAACTTACTGTTTTTACGTCCCTTTGCATAGATTCCGCGTTCCCTTCTCTCCACACTAAATGGTGCCTTCCTCCTTCCTCTCTTTGGATCGCCTTTGTGGCGGATAGGGAGGCCTAAACTACCTAATAATCTAATCTAATCTGTTGCTGCTAAGCCGTTGCTTGCAACGCGTTCCTCTCCAGAACATCCACTTCGCCTTACAGATTTTGGCGCATATGTTACTTGAATTGTGTGCAGCTGAGCATGACACCGCTTATGAACGCAGACGCGTTTTGACTTGCAAATGTTAAGACGTTCGCCGCGTATTGTGCCGGATGTGTACCAGTCAGTAAATTGCTCATTCACGTTCCAGTATAAATGAATGACATTTTATGTTTCACGACCTCTTCAAGAAATAACTTATACCAGATGAAATGCGTCGTGGAATTGTATTTTTCATGTTTCTTAAGAAGGATATATATGTGTTCGAGCAATAAAGTCGATTTCTCTATTCTGCTACTTACAACCAAACCAACCGTTTAAAACCGCGGAAACGCGGTGAACGTGTTAAATTATTCCGAAATTTACATATCCGCGTTTAAGTTTTACTATTGAAATTCTTGTTTAGCCGTAAGTATTTTGTAAATATTGATGAAAAATTGTAAAAGCCTGCTCAAAAGAGTGATTGAAAGAAATAATTGGAACCCGAGACGCTTGTGCCAATTTTCCTTCTTGAACTGGAAATTATTCGTTGAACCTTTAGAAATAATTCGATCGGGATTATTTATTTCCGAGTGGGCTGTTGCAAGTAACTAACTAAAGCGCTCTGTCGCTCGCCGTTTCCAGCATTCTCGCTTTGACTGGCCGCGTTGACGTTGCGAAGTGCTGATATTTGACCAGATGGGTTTTGATTTTGGTGAAATTCAAGTCTTTAGCTCGATTAAAACTCGTTCCTCTCCCTAGTATTTGATTTCAGTGCATCGTTTAGCTGATGGAAGGTAAATGACGAACTTCGTTGATAGGAATGTTGGCAAATTTCAGAAAATTGTAAATTTGAATTAGTTACAATACTCAGAGCATGAACAATTATGGATAAGCGAAACAGTCGGGGAAAGCTTAAATAGAAAACTTGTTTATGTGACCGATAATTTTCAATATATGGCCACTGAGCTGCAATTAGAAAACTGAAGAGTTTAGAATTAGGATTAGCATTCCGGGATCCCGGATGATTTAGGGCTGAAATTTCCCGGCCCAAGAATTTCATTTTTTCCGGGAATTCCCGGGATTCTTAATGGTATGTATATAAAACTATGATTGAGAAAATAACTTAAAATCATGCTGTTTAATCTTATTAATCAATTAGAGAGCTCAAGATAAGACTTTAGTTCATTAAAATTATTGTAATTTATATCACTACACTGTGTAGTCTACCTTATTTCATAATATAGTTCAACTATTTCATCAGAATATATTTTGTGGTTTAGTTTTGCAGGTAATAGAGAAAAACTGTAATAGATCCGATGGCAATGGCCGATATTGTAGGAACTAAATCCTTTGTGCGGCGATGCTATGTTAAAGATGTAACTGGAGAAAATTCGAAGTCTATAAAATGGGGTAAGAGTTTACTCTGCAAAGGCTGGTCTACCAGTGCTTTGTTACGTCACCTAAAGAGCAAACCAACATAGTGAAGCCTGAAACTGTAGACCCAGTTGCGTCAACTAGTAGCTCAGAAGATAGAATTCGTATTGGAACAGAGCGCCCTCATACAAGGGGGAGCAGTAGTGAAAGCACTAAACCTAAACAAACAAAAGTAACAAGTTTCGTAAAGGTACATCAAAGTACTCCAGAAGAACAAGTGACCAAGCTTGTAGCAGTTGATGGTAAGTCAGTAAATACAGTTACAAAGAGTGAATTCATTAAAGAATCCTCAGAGAATGGTTTTTCGCTCCCTAAATCGTCAAATACTGCGATGGGCATTGGCATAAATTTCAATTACATAAATGTAAAAATATAAAGAAATCCCGGGTTCCCGTGAATTTCCGGGATTGTCTTCCTGAAATCCTGGGATTCCGGGATTTTCATTTTGTCCCGGGATTGTAAACCCTAGTTAAAATAAAAAAAAAACGATTCAGTGCATTACTTAATTTTTTTGTATGTAGACTGTTCACAAACATTTCCCCATTAGATCAGGAATGATTATTCAGAGGGAGATGTTCTCTGTGCGCCAACACTATTTTTGTGCCACATTGATTGAGCGTATCGCGTAAGACGTCAGCAGAAAGTCTCCGTTCAGTTAAGTGGGACTTTAACCCTAGCACAATTTCCCAGCCAGAGAATTGGGTACGATATCATCGATATAACATAGACGCGAGATGGTCAAGTTTTTTATATCTAGTGGCTTATGATAGCAGAAGCTGTTATAAGAGGAACTACTGTTGCTCCATGTATTGTAGCAGTGAGACAGTGGAAGGAACTCGCTTTTGTCGAGCTTAAGAGGTATAATTAGCCGTCAAATTAAGTGCATTGGCAGCATCTAGCATCGCACTTAGTTCTCTAAAACTCTTACCCAGTGTGATTGAAAAACTGACTGGTTTTGCTATTCCTTATTTCTAAATCTAATGCATCGAAGTTAATTAGGCGTTGAACTCGTATTGCTTCGACCAAAATTAACCTTTCGTTTTAGGTCATTATGACTCAAAGTGCACGAGTAACGGTTCCATTTTGATATATTCATTGCTTCTCTTATGTTCGGGCTGCTTGCAATGACTTAAATGGACACCAAAAACTGTGTTTTCTAAGCTGTTTGCACATTTATATGATGGCAGACAATAGCTGCAATATTGTGCACCGGACGAGTATATCTCATGCTGTGAGTCGCGTGGAATTATTCACTCGAATGTTTTTTCGAGGTTTTTTCCGTCTATCCATGCTGAAAGCTAATTAACTAGTAGAAACGATTTTCGGTCTTATCATGTCATAGTATTGAATTGATAAAGCATTCTGAATATGAACTTCATTGACCTTTACTAAAATAGGAGAAAGCTTGCCTAACAGCACGTGTTCAGTTTTTTACAGAGAAACTTCGATGTGATGACTTCAAGTGCGATATTCTGAGCCGATTGAGAGACGGCGTAATACCTTTGCATAGATGATTGTGTTGCTATTGATGGTATTGAATTTTAACGGTTGTGGTTGTTGTGTGAGCAGTACCTGGAGCAGCAGACGGCGCGGGCGGAGGAGGAGCGGCAGGAGAAGCACCGCCAGCAGGAGCAGGACAGGCTACAGGCCATCAAGAAGAAGAGCAAGGAAGAGGAGTCCGCCGTCGCGAGTTCCGAGGTCAAGCAGCTGCTCCAGGTCAGGTCTCATTAATTACTGCCTTTACTCTCATGCTTCTTTTCTCATGCCTCATTTGATTTTCTGTGTAACTTTTGCTTATATTATATCACGTCATTTTTCTTGGCGTTACCGAATAGCCCATGAGCTTCTCTCACCACAAATGTGCTGAATGAAATTAGCCTTAAAGTGTCCGCCGTATGTCTTGTACGTTTAGGAATAAACGGGGACCGTATTCGTGGACTTCCTTCGTGAAGGAGGCATGGTTGTGTGTGTTCTAGGGACGAAATAACCCATGACCGTTTGAGCTAATTTTTGCGAAGATGGCAGCTTTGATTTTGATGTGGCTGTTGAGTTAATTTAACGGTAAGGTTTTACTCCCTATTTCCGGGAGATAATCATCTTTTCATTCTATTGACTTCTTTCTGGAGTAGTTCATCAAGTATATTAATGTTCTCTGTTCCTGTTCATTTTCTTGGCTGCGAGATTTTCCGGCGGAAGTGCAGTAATTGATCCAGACGCGTCCTGTCCCTATCTTAAAAGTTATGATTGATTCCCTTTGCTAACTGAGAAATCTAAAATAACTACATCATTGATGCTTCTAAGCTTAAGAATGAAAAGCAAGGCGAAAATCGCTACACGTATAGTCATTTTTATTAAAAATGATCATATAACACTGAACGTTTCGGACTAACTGTCCATCTTCAGCAAAAAATCTCTGTAAAACGAAACCAAAGAGGAAAAAATTAATACACTAAAGAAGTATCGATAAAAATCTAAACTTTGAAAAAACACAAACAACGGTAAAATAATATAAGAGGAAAAACCGAGTAGCTGAATTAGGTGTTGGCAATATGAAGCGGGAAAGCACTTTGGGTGTCATTCAGTATAGGTTCCTTTTTGTAAATATGCAGAGATTAGAGAAGGCGCAGATCTGTTTTTTGAGAGGTACCGGCCAAGATTTAAAAATCATTTAAAGAGACCGGAACATTGTACTCTTCTGCATGAGATCTAACAGAGGACAGTGGGGGGGACCCAAGAGGAAGACCAGTTCTGCAACTACGCCCAGCATGCTCGGAAACTCTGGTCATCAGGGTACGACAGGTAGAACCAACGTACCGCGATTCACAACGTGAACAACTGTATTGGTACACCAGAGACGAGCACAGTGAGGGTGGCAGTTTGTCTTTGAAACGAAATAGACAACCAATTGTAAAATTATTCACGAGGATCATTTGAACTTTGTGCTGCGGGAAAAACTTATTAAAAAGGGATTTAACATCGTCGCTTAGTTTTAATGATTGATCTCCAAAATACGGCAACTTCACAAAGAAAGCTTGTTGTGCACAAGATTGAACAGATTGAGAATTAACATATATTTTTGACAAAAATTTATTAATGTGCCTGTCAACAACAGAAGATGGAAATCCGTTTTTGGCAAAATATCCTCGCAAAAAAATCGAACTCTCTGTGTAAGTATTGAAAGTTGGAACACATTATACGCTCTATGGACGAGACTACGAATGCCGCAAACCTCAAAATTGTACGAACAAAAGCTAAAAAAGCTAGTCCCGAGCCCAGAAAAAGTTTTCTTTCGGAAAACAGAGCACTGAAAAGTATTGCCAACTCTCTCCACACAAGCATCAAGAAACGGCAACCTCTCATTGTCTTCGTCTTCCCTAGTAAATCTTATATTGCTATGACGAGAATTTAAATATTGGAGGAAGAGGTCAGCATGAGCCTTATCTCTGAACATAACAAAGGTGTCGTCAACATACCGCTTCTAAAATACAGGCCTAAAAACAGGAGGACATTCTTTTAACCAGTTTTGTTCATGGTGGCACAGAAATATATTAGCAAACGTTGGGCCTAAAGGTAAACCCATGCCCAACCCATCCACTTGCTTATAATATTTACCATCGAAAATGAAAAAAGAATTACAGACTGCCAATTTTAGCAACTTTTCAACACTACTGTGAGCGAGCCCCATGAAAGTTTGACAACTTGCGAATAATTTTGAAAAGCAAATTTCTATAGTTTCCAGCAAAGGCACATTGGTGAACAAATTTTCCACATCAAAGGACGTCATGAACAGCCGATCAACATTATTAAAAGTACTCAAACTATCTACAAATGCTTTAGAGTTGTCTACAGTTAAACAATTGGTGGTAAAAGATTTCAGAATTGAAACAAAAAATTTAGCAAGATTAAAACTGGGAGTATTAAACGAGGCAAAAATTGGGCGAAACTGGAACTTGGTAGCAAAATCAGACTTATGGATTTTAGGTAGGCCGTAAAGAGTACCAGGACCGGATCCGGTGGCACGTTACTGAGTGAACAATGAATAAATTTCTGTACTAGTACGAATCTGTTTCAATGTGTTAGATACCGGATTGTGAATTTTAAAACAGGTGTTAACAGCTTGATCAGATTAATGTACCAGCGTAACTGAAAAGAAGCTAGTGAGTCGCTACAGTAGGAAGAAATGAGTCAACCTGGAGTGGTTGGAGCGGGGCTGGAGCGGCAAGGCCCTGGCGGGCGGTCAATGCCAAGGCCGCCATTACCGCATCGATGCACCAACGATCGGTGCACGAGCGCCTCAAATACAGCCACTTGATTGCCTCAACTGTCCTGTTGCGCCCTGCTGCTGCTGTTGCTGCTCGTTGCCGCCGCGTGCCTGCCCCTGCGATTGTTGGGTGCCGTTGCCGGGTGTACTGCTGCAAAAAGCTCTCTTCTTGCAGGACGGCCATTTGTGAAGGAATGTCTCAGGTGACAAAGGAATGTTCTTTACGTGGGATAACTGTTGTGTTTGAATAAAAACGTTATTGTTCTGTAAAAGTGCTATAATATCGGGTTTCTACAATAATATTTTAGTTTGACGCAAGATTGCTTCTGAACAAACTTAGAATTTTTGTTTCCGACCAATGCCCAAATCCACATGTAGTTGACTCTTGACTGTCGAATTTCTTTTTTTCTCAAATCACCGTTATTACAACCACCATCATCAAGCTTGCACTCTCATCAAGTTGTCGCCGACATCAGAATAGGGGCCAAACTACCACTCGGCAGTGAAGTTTAAAAAACACAAAACACGTTAGGGTAAAAATTCGACTAGAAATAAATTACGTGAGCTATTTTATTGAGTGCGCTGCACATGGTATGTGGGATAATTGAAAGCTAAACCCAGACTTCAGCGCTGCTGTTGTCTGGTAAAAGTTGAGTGTCTTACAACACCTGGCTGATTTGCACCCAGCATGCCTCTGCAAATACTGTGTAGGAAGTACACACAGCTATGCAAACGTAGTTCGCTAATGATAGTTCAAAAAAGGCGGCAATGTGAATTTTTTAGCGTAGTTTCTTGCTCTGTGTGGTGTCTGACCGAGCTTGTGCTGTGGAGCGGCCTCTCCAGCCCACAACAATCATTGCATGACACAAGTTTGTTCAAATAGAGGGAGTATCTCCCCATATTGGATTTTTAAAAATGCTGGAGAAAGTTCCAACTTTGAGATTTAATACTAGTGTGTTATGTTTTTATGCTTGGTGAAAGGAAGCTCTTACACCATACGGCTAAGCTCGTTGAACTGTCACAAATGAGTGCATTCAGTATATGAAAAGTATCAATGTGAACCTAGGCTCACCAATAGGGACAAAGAATTTCGATTCCGTGTGTATGTACCTTAAGTCTTCCAACTTGTTTGGAGGGCAGTGAGTCATCGCTTCTTAAAGTATCACCTTATAAAAGATGAAATACTCGTGCGGTCGCACGCCATTCGTTGATCCATTCTGCTCAGTTGTCATGCACGGTAGCCGTGCTACGACCTCGTTGCGGCCACCATCGCTTCTTAATTGCTAGGTGTTCACGACCTTTCTTCCGACTCGGAATCTCCATTGCCTCCGTTTTTTGCTTTTGCGTTACATTGTCTTTTATCGTTTAACGTGGTCTCGAAGCTGATACAAAATCTTACTGTGAGCATTTGCGCTAAATCACATTATTTATGAATGTATGATTTTTGGGAATTTAAGTTCGATTTCTTGCACAGATATTTTTGTCGAAAATTTTAGAGTTGTGTCGGTTTTCTATACAAAGACGAGGGGCACATGAAAAATTGAGTGCAAGAGCGTACTTCCTCTTCATTCCTCGGTTTCGGTGGCGTAGGTCTGATAATTAAATTACTCCCTTGTTCTTCGACTCTCCTTTTTTGAAGAAAATTGATTTAACAGCACCACAGCAGTGGGAGCATTACTGTCTGTGCCTGCAATCCAATTATAGTTACACTGGGTTTGCGGTGCAGTGATGGTCCGGCGTGCTATTATAATTAAGTCTACTTGTAACGAAACTAGCTCATTGCAATCTGTAATGCAGAAGGTAAAGCTCGCGCGGTGCAACATTAATATTTTACAGATGCGATAGTGTTGCTGCTGAAAATCGCCTGCGAATTTATAGCAAACGTGTCGCAGCAACCCATCATATTTAGCCTTCAACTCGCAGGTTGGTTCCTGAGTTTATTTGAGTGCTCATCTGTGTGCCGGTGTTCTGTGATCCCCGAGTCCAAGCTAGGGGCTCTGTCCAGCGACTAACGTGGCTCCTTCTGTTATTATGGTGATTGTGCTATCTGATGAACGCGGTCTAGCGTACCTCCAATACCTGCAATATTTGGTATGGCTGCGTCACTTTTACTAGTAATTTGAAGACGTTAACTGTGCGTAGGCGGCCATGCTTTCTGCTGATTTTAGATATATGTAGATTGTTCCACGTGTGAGAGCGTTCGCATGTGCATATAGTACTTGCAAGTGTACTTGAGCGCACTTTTTAGTGTTATCGATTGACGTTCCAGTTATTTTAGTGATCTACTGATATTGACTTGCATCTATTATTTTAAAAGGTTAATTTTTTATTAATTTGTAGTTATAGTTGTACGTCTTTCTTTGCGCGTAAGTTATGTGTTCACGTCTTTTTGTTGACCAAACATTTGATTTTCGGATGACTAGCCTCCACGGGGGTGAGCGGAAGCGGACTTTATGTGAACGTAGAATGGGGACAGCGTTCCTCAAAAACATGAGATTACTGTGCTCCTCCCGTAGGAATATGCTTTTAGTTTTTGTCGTTGTCAGAACATTTTACAACATTGGCATTCGTTGCAGGTATATTCAGTGGAATAACCGTCGTTTGTTGTTGGAGTCGTGTCCAATTGATGAAGCTTTGTTTACAATTTTTTCCTTCGAGGTTAAGGTTAAGACTGACGAACGTCCTAACCAACTTCTTACCAGTTTCTTCATGATTGGAATTTTTTTCTGCAGTAGTGAGCTGCATGCAACAGAACACGACAATTTGACGCTCTAATAGTGAAACTTGAGGACTTGATTATTGCACAGTTTTTCCGAGAAGATAAACTTGATGGTGGTGACGAATGTAGTGCAAACACGGGAAGTAATGATAATTGAGGCTCAAGCCAATTAAACAAGTCCATTTGTCAGCATCGGCATTTCAGTTTAGCTTGAGGTGATCATTAGGCGCTCATTCTTTTGGCTATTGACTCCCTTCTTTAAGCGTGTTGCTTTTGTGTTGTGCCGTATGCCTCATGATGGGGCGAAAGTCCCAGTCACTGAGACCGATTACAGAAATATGCTCATTGAATAGTTCTGCATGCAACCGCCATGTTTGACCTTGGCTGCGAATCGATTGTTCGCTTAAACTCAAGAGGCAGCTAGTGGCGACTGAAATGCAGCGAAGATTATAAAAAGCGGTGCCTTGAACTGTGTTTGCCCGCGATTGAATGGTTTTCTATAGTTTTTGTTGTGTCTTCTCGGAATTTGATTGATTTTGCCGTTCAACAAAGGAATATCGGTTCAATTTCTTTTAGTTCCTAAGTTGCAATATTTTGTTTTCGTAACGTTTGTTTTTCTAACTTTTACCTCGCAGAATTTGATGAACTTGTCTTATAAAAGTGAAGCATAAAACCATCATTTGCCTCGATTACATTCTTCAATCTATAAATTCCACGGATGAATTGTTACAATGCACCTCTGTAGGTGTGTTTGAAGAGCATTGTTGGAGGAATTGATAGAGTGATGGGTAGAATTCTGAGCTCCTCGTTGGAGAACATGAAATAGTATGTACCATCTTGTCAGTTTTTCCCCATAATTTACGTTCCTTAATTAAAGGCATTTTAACAGTACTTGCTGCAGAATCACGTGTGACGGGCGTCTGCTGGATGTAGATGTTACGCATCAACTTTCCCTTTTTTCTTCTCCCGTGGGTGTAAGCAGGCAGCGCCTCTCACGAGTGCCGTTGATTCTAAATCAGTTTTTATATTCTGATTCTCTTTGACATAGATTGTGCCCTCACTTTTAAACGCCTCTGCTCTGACGATGGTCATGACAGGAATAAAATGTGTTATTAAATTTGAGACGTAATTCTGTAGAATATGGGACTTACATTTGTGGCTGTGAAACCTAAGCTTTCTTGTTTTTGTTATTTCTGGGAACTTTCAAGGTGACGCTCGGCTTTTGCCTCATGAAGCGTTTGTTTGAATGTTATCTCCGCAAGCTGATAGGTTCAAACTGGGCCGTGATTGTCATGAGATACTGGCTATATTTGGTGCGCACATCACAGTGCTTGTGACTGCTCCAATTTCTGAGAGTTGAACCAATCTTGGTTGACAAGAGCTGCACAGTTTAACGTTATTTATTTTACGTTGGTGTATTTGTTATTAATGTCTTTTTTTATTGCTTCTCTTACCATCTTTGCACAGTGAGCTTCTCAAAACACATTCCTTTCCTGGATATCACATTTCATAAAAACGATTATGATTTATATCAATGACGGCAAAATCTTTAAACTACCGAAGATCACACGGCGCTTCACCCTTTATTGTCAAACTTGTTTATTGACCAGAGCTCGCTTTGATGCTAATGTTTTTCATGCTGTTTCATCGTAAACTGCTCGAAACGTATTTTTGTAGCTTTTAATGAATAAACTGCACGTTATTACATCTTTTGTGAGACTGCAGGTATAGCTCAAAAACAGCTTTGTTGAAAAACAGCTTAGAAAGCAGCTTGCTTTGTTGCAGACCCTACACAGCGTTGTCAGCATCCCTTGTGATGGCTGCTGTAGGGGAGGGTGCGTTGAAGGCCTTTCCCATTATTTGTGCTATTCTCATCGCAGGGGAGGGGGTAACTTGTTGTTCTAGCCACTTCTACTCAAATTTCAGCTATTCTTAGTTTCTTTCCCCTCAGGGGGATATAAAAATTGTATTTATCGAAATTAGCACTCCTAGGGGAAGATGTGAGGTCCTGAGCTTAAGTTTCGGTAGGCTTTTCATTTGCTGAAGTAGACCAGGATTTTTGTTTTGTTATGAACAATTTTTTTTTATTTCACTGTTGTTTTTTTCAGTACCTATTAACCATCTTCAACTTTTATCTTGTTTCTTGAACTTCCTTTAATCTTGCCGTTTCCATGCTCAGCATGTGGAAACACATCGTATGCATAGATTCCTCGTAGTCTTAATTAAATGTTAAATGGTGCGTTCTTTCCTCCCTTTGGTTTGTTGTGGCTAGCGAGGTTCAAACTAACTTCTAATACAAACCTTATTTCCTGGCCTTTCCCCTTGTGCATTCCCAAAAGCAGAAGCAATTCATTAGTCTAAGCAGCCTTTTTCTGTGTAGCTGTCTTAGGTACAATATTGAAATCGCCTGAGCGGTTGCGAGTGTAAATTGTCCGAACTTTTCTTTATTTCTTCGTCCTGAAATCTTATTCATACGAGCGGTTGTGAAGATTTCCACTGAATCCCGTAGACATGGTCAGGGTGGAAGAGGGTGAATCAACTCTCAGCATTGCGATAAAGCTAAGCTTTGTCAGAGTGGGAGTGACCTCAGCACGGCTGTCGTAGCGTCATCGATCGTCTCCATACCGGAAGAGATGCTCAACTTGTGTTTGTAATGAAGTGGCACTGCGTGCTTGTTGCGCTTCCGCTGCTGTGTTGCACGCAATGCTGCTGCAAGTTCTTTGTGTTGCACGACCTCCTTAGGGGGATACAACTATTGTATCTATGGGAATTTGCACTTGCAGGGGGAAAATGTGAGGGCCCGAGTTGAGAGTTATAGATAGGCCTTCTTTTTGTTGAAATAAAATATTTTTGTTATGGTAAGGTTCACTGCTGTCCTGTTTTTCAGCACCTACTACTTTCTTCTTCAACTTTGATCTTGTTTCATTATCTTCTTTCTCTCAATTTACTGTTTCTATGTCCTTTCTGCATAAATTCCGCGTTCGCTTAACTCCATACTAAATGGTGCCTTCCTCCTTCCTCTCTTTGGATCGCCTTAGTGTCGGATAGGGAGGCTTAAACTAACTAATAATGTAATCTAATATGTGTTGCACAACCTGTCGCACTTGTTTAATTTTTGCCACTAGCATTGCAATAAATTATATTTTTAATAAACGTTCTTATGAACACCTTGCGTGTTTTATCTGTTGCTGCAGCCTTTCAGTACACGATGCATACACTGCACAACGTTTATCAGAGTAGGTTGTGCGCACTTCAGTAGTCGCGGCTTTTTTTGTGGTGTGCGCTTGTACTCATCAGATGTCGTTGTCACATGCACGTTCATTTGAATATTTTTACCGTCTGCTGCTGTTGCTAAATCCTCATGATTCACAGTCCTGGATTGAAATTTATCATATTCGGCAGCGCTTCAGTGACTGTCTAGACTCTAGATGAACTCGTGATTTTGACAGTCGTGTTAATGAAGACACCGCCACTCTTTGTATTTTGTGAGTTCAGCCTCTCTGCCGGTTCAATTATGCTTGCACACCACTTATCCCTGCTGTGCAAGTGATAGTTGTATCTGCTTCTATGTACATGTCTTGTTAGTAGCTTTATTGACATGCTGATGTGTGATAGTTACTGTTGCTTGTAATCTGAGAAATTTAAGGACACACAATGTTTTCAGAAGTAGACGAATTCTCAGCTATGCATGCGGCTAGGTTATATCCTCTTCAGATAGTTACGAGATAGTGTGCTTTAGGATGTCACTTCTGCTCAGTTATTCTCACTCGGGCTCTATTTTTGAATTCGTACACTCTAGTTGTTTAAGCTGTGCATACAACACTACGAATTTTCAGTGTTGACGTTAACAGTACGCTTAGTTTCTATACAAGTTGACTTTGCTGTACATTGTCTACGCAAAAAAATATCCTTTTCCGCTGTGTCTCCTGTTTTTCTCCCATTTCTGGAGTCAGTTTCATGCTCACACTCTTCGACTCGCAACTTTAAAATCCCTAGCTTTTATTTTTCTCTTTGTTTTGTTTAGAAGCCTCTGCTTCGTTGAGTTTAGGTTGCGGCTGTGAGATAGAGAATCCGGAAGTGATTAGTTTTCCTTAATTCGCTGACCTTTTCTTAAGATACGTTGCATGAGCCCGCTGGCCCTATAACTTGGACCCCGGCGGCTTTGTTTGCTTCACAGGCTTGTGTTCTGCTCGAGCTTGGGGTTGTTCTATGTTGTCTAGAATTTCCTAAATATCCACCTGGAATTGACTGTTAGAGTACCTAAGTAAGGGTATTTGATGCTATACAGTTATGAAACTTTTTTTTCTGAGAATTATTAACTAAAAAGTTTTATTCTTTTACCAACCTGACCTATTTATTTCCATGATTTATTTAGATTTGAAATTGTCTTCGCGCATTGTTTTTTTGTGGAGTTTTTTTAGAAATCGCGTAATTGTGCTCACTTCAGTCGCTAGAAAGTAAAGTATTGCCGAAACGCCCACAAATTATACGTTTTAATTTGAATGTTGATTTTAACGAAAAACTTTCCTCACTGTGAAATCTTTTCAAAGAAAGCTGAAATTGATGTTCGCAGCCATGTCTGTGGAGACGAATCACTCCAAGCGCTCATGAATTGATAACTGAGTGCGGGACAGTCGCAATGCGACCTGCCTCCTAATCCGCCCCGAGTTGTCGCTTATGCTGCCTGAAATGTTGCTGGCTGACTGGAACAAGTCTGGCTGCCCGTGTCCCCTGAGCTCGTTCGCCAACATTCGCCCAAAATAGCTTCCCGTGGACGCGCCTTGAGGCTCGACACAGCGTTTGTGCGCCAACGACGCGCCGCTCTTTGGCGTTACCGTTCTGAGTTATTTGTTTGTACAATGACTTTGTCCCCGTTGACAACTGGCGATGTAATGAACGATGAGGATCTACGATGTAAAGGACAGAATTTACGGTCGCAGTTGAGTTGACTTTCTAATTCCAAAACTGCAGTTGTGGTCATTTAGGATTGCACTGCTTACAGTTTCAAATTAAACTAGTTCTGTGATTCTTTTATGCACCATTGTAGTGCGGTGATTTTTTCTGCAGCTCGTTTTTTTTTTCTATCATTGTCGATGAAGAAAACTACGAATTAGTAACTATGTTTTCCTGATGTTAATAAATTTTAAGTTAAATGCAACATTTATCTAGTACAGTGAGAAACATCCTATATTTTGTCTCGCGAAATTCTGATACAGAGAGCTTGGAAATTTACGGATGGCATACTTAAATGCGAATCGTGCTGCACCTTGTGTTGAAACATTTTATTTCAATTCATTCTGTGCTCGAAGTGCTTCTTCAGTGTTATTCGTTGTCTGTAACAGAGCTGTGTTCGCACAGACTTGGTTTGCTGTGGTTGATATTCGGAGCTGATTCTCAACCTGAGACCCCTCAGGGGAGTACAACTATTGTATCTATGGGAATTAGAGTTCCATGGGGAAGATGAGAGGTCACGAGCTCAAAGTTAGGTAGGCCTTCATTGTTTTGAAATGGAGTAGGTTTTTGCGGTTTACTGTTGTGTTATTCAGCACCAACTACTTTCTTGAATTTTCAACTTGTTTCATAAACTTACTTCCCTAAGTTACTGATTCTATGCGGTTAGGATATTGTGCGGAATACTCCTTGTGCATAGATATCCCGTTCCCTTCACTCAATACTCAATAGTGCCTTCCTCCTTCTTCTCTTCGAAACACCTTGGTTGTGGTTGAGGAGGATTAAACTAACTTTTTATGAAATCTTATCTAAACGTCAGAGAAGATGTCTAAAATCACAGCTTTCTCAAGTTTCAACAGTACTCGTATATTAACCTATGTGAGCAGACCTTGTTCAGAGTTGTGTAAAAATTTAGTGTGTGGGTAGATGTTATGCAAAAATCTTATTCTCATTTTCATTGTATTGAATGACGTGACTTGTGTATTTTGACTTTAAAGAACGTTAGCTTCTGTTTGCATAGTCTAGGTGTGTTGTTCTTCTGGGATCTCCTCCTCTACCCGTACCGTGCAAGCCAAAGGCTGAATGCTCGTCGTTAATACACCGCCACCCATCAGCATTGTCTGTTATTGGCGCTTTTTAGTTTCAAACCTGTTTGATTATTATTTTTTGCTTGTTTAAGTACAATTTCTCGTAATTCAGACCTAGTTTGAAAATTTCAAATAAACCGAGTCTGTTACTTGCGGGTGAATAATTCCTTTCTACACAACATCAAATTCAGGGTCTGTTTTTCCCCTCTGGGGGAGACAACTATTGTGTTTATGGGAACTAGCGCTCCCAGGGGGAAAATGTGAGGGCCCGAGCTGAGAGTTAGGTAGACCTTCTTTTTGTTGAAATGAAATGTTTTTTCTTTGTTATGTCAAGGACCACCTTTTTTCGGTTCAATACTGTCCTATTTTTCAGCACATCTGACTTTCTTCTTCAACTTTTATCTTATTTCATGAACTTCTTTCTCAACTCACTGTTTCTATGCCCCTTCTGCCTAGATTCCTCATTCTCTTATCTCCATACTAAATGGTGCCTTCCTCCTTCCTCTCTTCGATACGCTTTTTTTTTTTGTAGCGATTAGGGAGGCTTAAACTAACCTATAATCAAATCAGGGTCTGTTTCATCCATTACCGGACTATACATATTGAGCTTGAGTGACGTCTTCTGTCGAATAAATTGGCAACGATGGTTGTTTATGTTTCGCGGACTGAGCGTTCATAATGAAGTCCGTATCATCTCTTTGCATTCCTATATTTCTTTCACCTTCCGAGGGTTGATCCCATGGGGGCCTAAGCTTTGAGGATTTTTCCCGTGTGTGCCTGTCAGTTATTTTACCTGAGGCGAAAGTTTGGCTTGTGATTGCCAATGGAGCTCAACTTCCCGGAATTTTAGTGTGAAAAAGTAGTGTATCATTAAAGTCAACATTCTTTCTCATGTGGTTGATATATCATTCTGCGAGCAAAATTTATGGTTAGTGTGCTGCAGGTAATAATAACGCTGGATGTTTGGATCGAGTTATTTTCTTTAAGGTCTATTATTTCACGTTTCCTGACGCCAGTTTTAATAAAGCAAGGGCTCTCCTTTTTCCTTGAAAGTAGTCAACTAAATTCATTTGGTATGTGGTTATTCAAAGCTACCGGTTAGATGCGTGTGACGCACCATCGTAATATTATTCAGGAGCAATGAAGTGGATGTTTTCCAATGCGCAGGACCTGATAAGAAAGAAGCAACGGGATGCAGCCGCTGCCGCTGCCCAAGGTCCCAGCGGCAACGGCTCCAGCCTCTCCGCCTACCCCCGAAACTGGTGAGTTTCTTGTCCTTCCTGCCTCGCGTGGCAATTTTCTTCATCGTAACTCCAGTTTTTTTAACTATTCCACATTTTTCAATTCTTTTGCTCTAGTTAATAACTAACTCTTTAAGCACCTTGTTTGCGAAACACGTAATCTTTCCTATGTTCTTACTCGACTCATGACGTTGATCTGACACCTGTTGTGCTAACGAGTCTTGAATTTATTACCACTAATAAGTGGGTGGATATAGTTCGTTCATCATGGCTATGCACGTAATTAGACAAGAATGTTGCAGTAAATTGTTGAGGTTTACTACGTTGGGAATAGGAAAGGATTTTTGCAGAAGCTGGCTTGCGAGACGTCAAGTGTCTTCATTGTTCAGATGTGTTATATTTATTTTAGCATTATTTCAGCCCTTTGCCCAACTCACTAATTGCATTTCTTTTACAGTCACCCCTATAGACCATCTCCCGGACCTCATCCCCATGATGACTTCCCTCTCCGAAAAACAGGTGGGTGTTCATTGGTTCTCTCATCACGCTTATTGATGTATGAGCTTTGATTCAATGCTCAGAATACGAAGATAAAAATTCTAAATGGTATTTATGAAGCTGGCAGCTCCCTGTTATCTACAACAATCGCGACAAAGCGCTATTAGAGGAAAACAAATATGAACGTTAGACTTATCTCTTGAAATCTTAGTGAAAAATGCCATAATTTGTTCAGCATCGTCCATACCTTCCGAAACACGAGGAACAGCAGAGCTAAGTGGAGGATGCAGAACGTACACTCATATAGTTTTATGTTTGAATAGTTTTAATGTGCGCATTTTGCGGTGCATAAGCCTTAGCTAGCAGCAGTTAAGAAAAGGTATGTTAGCTCATATTCCACGCGCTTTTCAGCTTCCCCTGCATTTAATTACTGTAGGTCGTTAATAATATCTGACGTTTCGAAAAAATCTGCTCATGTGAGTCTTCGAACAAATCCTGTGAGGGTGCATTATCTTGCCTATCTACAAGATTTTTGCCCTTTAATTTCGAATTATTCACGAAATAAATATTTAAGAGAAAGTATCATAGTTTTTCCAAGCAGTTTCAACATTCGCTATTCATCATTTCATCTTGTTTTGCATGCCGTTATACGTCGGACTAGTTTCTGAATTTATCAAGTTCCTCTGATCCAAGTTAGTGTCAGTTTGCGTCAGCTTCGCTCCGTCGCACCCCGACTATACTCAACCGCATCTTGTCTACGGGATGACCCCGCTGAGATTCCTAGTGAGCGTCGCTGTTTAAAAATTTTCCCTGCTTTAGAGCGGTGGGCTGGTTGTCTCATGCGACGGTCTTGAAATAAACTGAGTCACTCTCCCTATGCCATTGCGCTATAAAGGTCAATGTTGTGTAGTGGTGGCGTCCTGAAATAGCTTGGTCCACCCCCTACAGCACGACTATTTATACGCCATTGGGCACTGCTCGCGCACAACCGCGCGCCTCTTACGTTTGGAGCCATGGCGCGATGCCGCTATTTTGGGGCAGCTCAATCGGCGGCGGCTGCTGCTCTTACTGCAGCTTTTTTACTCGACTGCTACTGATGTTTTAAAATGTCTCTGCTGTAGTCTCTGCGCTTGAGTAAGAAAGCGCGGCGCAATTTTTGTTCTCTCCTGCATGGAATAATGAGACCATTTCATGCTTTCATGAATATATTGGAAACTATTAGAAAGGGGATCACCAGATTTTTAAGCCAAACAGCGTGGTGGATTAGGATTGATAATGTCTCTCTAGAGAGCATTTTAGCGTGTCAAAATCGAGCGATTTTTTACCTGTGTATAGGTTTATTCCTGACTTTTGGCGGCATTTAGAACGGCAAAAATGTTAGGGTCGAAAAAGACAATTAAAATATACTTGGACACTAGTCACGTTGTTGCTGCGCAGATTATTTGGTTTGAAGAGTGTGATAACACTAATAATAAATAAAAGCCTCCCTCAATAGGATGCAACCATTGTACTCGTATCTATGGGAACTTGCACTCCTTGTAGAAAAAATTTGAGGTACTCAAAAAAATAGTACTCAATACCCCTTAACTTACAAGATGCTTGAAAATGAGGAAAATTTTTTAAGAGTCCATGTAAATGACAGTAACTCTCATCAAACGGATTGATTTACCACACCTGTCGACTGGTGTAATGAATAAAATTTTAAATATGGGCGTGCAATTTAAAGTGAGCAAGTTTGGTGGCAGTTGTGAGTGCATCCACGGGTTCGTGGATTTAGGCATAAGGAGATGACGTATAGAGCGCAAGGGTGGTCGACTCGAGTGCATCATGCCAGTGCTCTTTATTCCGTGTGCTAATGAAGAAAGGAGTGTGATGAATGAGCCCGGATTTATTTTTGCTTCTTGAAAACTTAGCTTTTCTCGTTTGTCCTCAGGCAGGAATGGAAGCATGAGTTTTAGAATTAGAACAGGGCTTACTTCATTTTGAAAAAGAGAATGAGTTAAAAAGTTGAAAAATGAGACATGTTGAAAGTGATGTAAATGGCAGTGTGAGTTTGGCAACAATGCAAGATATTGGCTGCAATCATCGAGTTTCAAGTGAAAAATTCTAATGACGAATAGAACTCAGAAGTGGGCTACAGTAGATTAGAAACAATTATCAATTACGATGAGCGACCATTAGCCTTTCTTGTCCTTGACTTGCCGAAAATTGCGGCATTTCGTCAAAACATGCATTTACTTTTATTCATCTCATGAGGAAAGTGTGGTTTTTCCGTCAGAAGAATGACTGGCGGGACGAAGTCCACTCCTGAAAATAGTGATGCGAGATCGGTGTCCACAGTAATGACATATATGACCTTTAACACAGTGCGCCAACTGTGCGCGTGTAATTTACTTCCTTGAGAAAATGACCGGTTTTGTTGGTGATAATCATAAAACTAATACTAATAGTAAATAATATTCCTTTGTGTAATTAGTGCCAGTGAATTAATGAAATGATGTCCTTCGAGCATAAAGAAGTTCATAGGAGAAAAATAGGAAGGAGATCCTATTTTCTTGTTTTTGTCTTTTGCATTACCTGTATCAGTTGCTAAACCTCGCAATTATTACAACGGACCGTCACTATGATCTGTTAGATGACGTAGGCTCCATGTATTTCATGTATTTCGCACGTCACAATGGAGAGTCTTACAACTCATAGCAAGTTCTCAAGACGTTCGTAATTTTGTGATTGATCGAATAGTTCAGCTTCACTGAACACGTGTGGTAGCGGATACCAAGACAACGAGCAGCCAAGAGAGGGTTCTACGTAGTCCGAAGCTCATGTGTGGTGCACAGGCGTCGCTGTTCAGTATTTTGCTGTGAAGCGTTCCCCTTTCACCTTGTTCTCAGTCATCCGCTCGTCCTCCGCACAGAGGGCTCATGGGGATAGCGCCATGTGCTACTTATCGTTCTCGAGTATTCAAAAATTTTGAAGTATGAAATCAGGTTATTTTATAAGGTTAACATCTGTAGTTAAACTTTGCTCTTGTTTGGAATAGGGTGTATTTACTACGAGTACCCTCTTTTCCTTTGCATGAGACAGTTTAAATGCAAGTCAAATAGTTTTATGAGATCAGACGTAACGCATCTAAAATTCACCGCAGTTCTCTGTAGTAATTAGATTTGATTCACGCCTTTGGTAGGAGCAAATTTTGAATATGAACGGTTAGTTAGTGTTTAATTTTCAATGTTAATAATGGGAACGAAAGAAGTGTAAATAAACATGGTGATTTCTAAAAAATCATGCTTACACAAGGCGTTTATTTTTATTAAATGAATTGGTTTCTCCGAAGAGTTTGAAACCTTTGAAGCTCGCGGTCTCGTAATTTTCTGTCATTTCTGTATAACATCCTAGAAATTCTGAAAAGCACCTAAATTTACGCATGAATTGGTATTTTGTTACTGCAACGTGAGAATGACTGGAAAACTTAATTTCGAGTAATTCTATGAGAAATAGTGTGTTGGATAATTTTCTAGTATAACTTTCGCTATTGCTGCAATCTACACTTGCACTCATGTGTGTAGGTGTAAAATTGGGGGGGAAGGTTAGGGAGATGTGTGGCCAACACGCAGAGAATAGCAGAGGAATGAGGAGAAGGGTGGGGTATTCCGGGTGTGAGGTTTATTTTTAGCCTCACGCTGACAAGTGGGAGGTGGGATAGCAGCCCGTACTCAGAGCCCACAGCTTTATGGTGCGTTTGTGATGACTGGATACCACGGTGGAGATTTTAGCCGTGTCTCAATAACGCAATAGTGTAAACTGCACACCATGATGTAGATGGTTTCTGTGTCTTTATGATGCAATTGTGTAAACTGGACATCATTGTACTGATTGAAGTCGTGTCTTTATATCGCTCATTTGCGTGTAACGGATACCACGACGTAGACGCTACACCGTGTAGCCGTGTCTTTACCGGCGCACTTGTGTCTGTGAATACAATTATTCTAGATAGGCGTTCTTGGAAGGGCGTTCGTGGTGGGCTGGATTCCACTAGCGTAGATTGCAGTCCTGCTCTTGTTTATGATATGATTAGCTTTCGTAGAATAGGCGCATTGTTTACGTGACGCGCTTTCACAAATTCGGAACTCTTAGTATAGATTGGTTTACTATCTCACAGGGAGTGTTTGTATAGCATGTATACCAAATTTTTGTGTGTGATTATTGCTCAGGTACGATTGCATGAGTAATGGTAGAGGGAACCGTGCTTTAACGGTGCATGAAGAAGCCTGCACGATCTGCTGGGTGCTACAGTAGAAGAACATCAGGATCTCTGACACGAAGGTAGTCTAGGCGTATAGAGGTGCTTGTTTGACAGTGGGCGGTAGTTCTTTGTTGCACGTGCACTCTGACTCATTTTCTGCCACTCCCTTCCCTTTTGAGGAGAGTGGGGAAGTAGAGATAAGTAATTCTCTGGGGTATTCGCGTGGTCAAAAATATAGTGTCACTTGAAAGTTAGTGTTAAGAAATTTGGTAATTCGTCCGTGAAAACTGTTTTTAAATGAAATGTTCGAACGCATGTTCTCTCTCATTATATTTTCATTAGATGCTGATGCCATCTAACATTTTATGTTCAGATAGGTTTCGAATATGTATTACTGTTCGACAATATAATTGAACTGCTATTGAAAAACAGAAATTGTAGTTATCATGTGTTGTTCAGGCATCATCGTTTCGGAGTGTATAGTAAGTACTGAGATTCTAACCCAGCCAACGAGGGAGTTAGTGTCCGACTAACAAACTGTGTATCATTGTATACAGAGTTTATTAACGCTTTGCGATGATCTTCTGTCGGCTGAAAGTCATTTGTGACGTTAGTTTCGACGAATGCAATCATGTTGGTTATTAATCTCGTGTCGGCTGCGGATACCGTGGCCTGAGATAACATTCGCAATTGTAAACACCTTTGGTCTCTTAATATAGCGCTCGTGGCAGCAGTGCGTCTGATGTTTTATTTTGGTTCATAGTATGTGTGCGAGGATCGTGTTCCACTAATATTGTGGAGATGCTCCTGCTATCTAATCTAGATCATTCGTCAGTGTGATATGACGCGTCGCATGATATTGCGTGCAGCTTTCACGTTCATTAATTACGGTACCGTGATGCCCGAGTTTCCATTATAAGACGGCGTTTCTTTACTTCTCAGGAGGATACAGCTGCTGTATCTATAGGAATTATTAAATAGAAATGAGGTTCAGGGCTGACTGTCAGGTAGGCCTTCCGTTTGTTGTAGTAGAATAGGTTTTAGGTTTGGGTCGAACCATCTTTTTTTTTGGATCATTGTTTTCTTTTTTCAGTACCTATTACATTCATCTTCAACTTTTTTCTTGTTCCTTAAAATTTTTTCTGTCTGGCTGTTTCTATGCTCAGGGAGTGGGGACACAACTTGTGCATAGATTCCCCGTTTTCAATAGCCTGCCCATGCTAAGTGTTTTAGTTTTTTCTCTTTCTTGAGATCCCCATTGTTGTGGCTGGGTAGTCTTAACCTTGTACAAAAGTAATTCTCTGACCTCTTAATTCCATACTAAATGATTCACGCCCTTTCTCCTCGAAGCGCTACCTTTTTGGCTTGGGAGGCTTTTAAAAGCGTATAATCTATTGTAATTCTGCGTTCCTGTATACGATAGTGTGAATGCGTAGTAATATATGATTCAAGCTCTAATTTTATTCGTTCTTTTTAATTCATATACCTCGGCTGTTGATATAGAAGTTCTGCACCAATATGGCATGAATTTGTGTGCACGAATATATGATCACCTAACATTTTCCTTCAGTTATTGCACCTTTCCATATCTGTTTAGATGCGAACTCTTAGCGTTCCTCTTGTATCCAATTGTTGCAGCACTTCAGCAGCTCAGGACATAAGATAAGATGCGTTATCAAATCAGGCCCATTCTTATTACTTGCCGGGGAGAGGTACTTATTCACGTACTCCGCCTTGGTTGCTGTTTAACGTTTGGAGTGTTGTCAGTAATATGTTTGAGACCATTTTAAAAATTTCAGTTCAGTGAAAATATTCGTTAGAAACTCACCTCAGTGTAACTTGCCCTTTGAATAGTTCTTGTAACCGACTTCTTAAGTGCTATTGGCGAGTGTGAGCCGACGGTCGCAACACCGTGCGGAATAAGAGCGGTTTCGGAGAAAGGATTACTCGCGCGCCTCTGTTGTGTCGTTGCAAATCTTTTAATGTGTAAAATGTTTGTCTTTATCGTTGACGTTTGCTGTACTCTTTATAATAACCTTCGGAAATGGTATTGCTTCATTAAGTCCCGACCCAACTCTTCCAAAGACAAGTCGTCATAGTTTTAATGTTGTCATTGAAATCTGATCTCACTAAATATGTACTCTTCGCTTAGTAAATATTCATTGCACCAAATGCAGTCATGTTTTATATTTTCTAATTCATCTCTATTGTGTCTACGTTAGGAGATGCTTATAGTAAAGCAGAGAGCTTCATTTTTTTATTGCGATACTAATTACCAGCACTCTCATGGGTGCTCTGTCTGATTGTGTAATGCGCAGTCTTGTGGCTGCTAGAGTGCAGCTTCTGATTTTAGGTCGCGAGGTGTTATCTTGAATTTAATGTGCGTTCTACTTCCGTGTCGTTCCTAATCATTTGAACTTCAAAATACCTAAAGTTTGGTCGTGTTTTAATGCGCCTTCTACTGTTATTTATTGTTGCTCTCTGTTTGAACGGTAGTATTGAGTCACGTAGAATTTGTGAATTAACATCGGTGTGGCCTGGTACGCCGTGACTTGCTTATGTTGTCTTTATTAACGTTTACCTATCATATATTGCAATCAGTGCTCCTCCAAAAGAAAAAATGAGTAAAATTCCTTCACCCAAATATTCTTGAAATTCAGACATACTTCCGTTGCGGTAATGTGGGGCAGTTGAAAATATACTTCATTAAAATGGTTGATTGAATCGACTGCTGGATGCAAATATTATGGATGTTTTGAACTGTGCATCCGTTAGATATTTTTATTCGCATAGTTTTGCAGTATCTTCCTTTCTGTATGACTTCATTGGTGCTAACAATCTTGTCTTTAGTTGTGACGTTTAGACCAGCATTCGTGTAACTAATTAGTAGTGCCTGCTCTGCCCTGAATTGGCCACTAATGGTGTGTGTGTCACTAATGGTTGCGTAACTAACACTGCGTGCAGCCTCGGAACCGAACATCTGCCTCAAGGCGCGCCTGAAACAGCGCGTCATAGAGCGCCGCTCGTCCCCCATCACGCGGCGCAAGGACAAACCGGGCGCCATCAAAAGGCGCCTGCCGCACTCAGGTAAGGCAGGCTGGCTTGTGCTCCTGCCCTTGCAGCGGGCTGGTCGGAGGCGGCCACATTCAGGTCAGAGTCTCGTGTTGCGTCAAGACTCGAGTAATATTGGTCGCAGTGCTCTTCTTGTATGAGACTTCGCTACTTATGCCTTGAGTACTGCACATTTAGGACGTGATGCAATGTGGTGGACACAATACCTCTCGTGACACTTTGTGACACCTTTTTATTCAACGCACACCGCTATTCACATTGAGTACAAAGCCATTCATGAACGGCGCATTGCTGCTCGCGTCAGGAGCAGTATTACTCATGCAAGCATGTCAACATAGATACTCGTGTTAGACACAGCCTTAATCACGCATTGCAAATATCCTTTCGTGATTGGCCCAGTAGAACTCGTCGAAGACACTCTACGTGACGCTAAGGGATTTTATTTGGCGATTTGTTTTGATGTAGAGATCAACGCTAGCCAATGAGAAAATCTCAGAAACGGGATAGGAGTTTGTTCATTTGCAATTTTTATGCTAACCTGGAAATAATAAGCAGCTCTAATCATGAAATCATGAACAGCTGCTCGCAGCAGATGAGCCCGCTGCCTCAGACATCCGATTGTTTGACGTACTGTAAAACCTGCTCACTTCCATTGTAATTCAAGGCGTCTGCTTGTTATTCGTCGAACCTTTTAAATTTGGGTTTACCATGCACTTGAGAAGATAGCCTCTGTTGAGAAAGAGCGTCTGTCGTTACCTGAGGCATTTTAAACTGAAATGCATCCGCTGTTTATTTGCGCAGAAATTTCAGTGATCATATACAAGTAAATGTCTGAATGCAGAAATTGCCGCAGGAGTATTTTCTTTCCAAATCTGTCCCATTCAAACGAGTCATTATTTTTTGTGGGACTTTCATTGCTCCTTTATAGTATTGCTAGTAAGTAGCGCAACTAGCAGAACTTGCTCATTTGATTTCATCGTTGAGATTCACATGGTTCCATTATGTTGGTAAGCTCGGTCTCTGCTGGACTCTACCTCTGAGTTGCGATCAGGTTAAAACCACTGTTTGGAAATGATTTTGCGTTGCTCGATTCTGTCCAGTCTTAACGAGTTACCGATCTTCTTCGTTGTGTGCATACTGATACAATTCTAGCGCTTTCTTCCTTCCGCTTTTTCATAAAGGGGCAAATTGTACAATAGATGTGAGTTCATCACTTACTATGCTCTATCTCCTGAAAATCTGGAGACAACAGAACATTGCTTAGTTTTTGTGTGGATTTTTTCCAAAGGCTTGCGATTTGAACACTAATTCTGTAGACTTTCTCACAAGCGTTCCCGCAGGAAGTGCTCTTTTGAACTCATGTCGTCCAATTATAAATATAACCGCCTAACAGTTCCCTTGCGTTGCAGGTCTGGACAGCTGCTCGACCCCGGACAGCGGGCAGAGCTCACCCCCTAACGGAATCCCCACATCTCGGTCCTCCTCAGGCTCAACCCCAATCAACGAAGAGGGAAGCGGAGGACCTGGCAGCGCCCCTTACAACACCCTTGATGGGGGATCCACGGTTCCCCAAGGTTCCTGCTCAGACCTTACGCTTTACTCCTCCCCTTCACTGCCCAACATCTCTCTGGGCAGGCCTCCTCACACCTCGCAGCCGGTAAGTCAGAATGCGTGCACCCTCCTTGGTCGGGAGGATGCAAGAGTAGCTTGACTGTAGAATATTGGCGCCTTTCGTGGCCAACATGAAATATAAATAAAGGTAGGATATAAATAAAAGTAGGGTAGCTTCAGTTACAATTTGTGCGTGGGTAATGTTCAGTGCTTTCATCCTTAGCGTTTTGATTTATGAATAACCGGAAACTGGGTAAAGGACTTTTCAACTGCACATTAGCGATTATGTCTGACTAGTGTTTTACTATATGATTCTCTACCTATCACCATAAATTCGTTCATTCAAAAATAGCAAATAGCTTAGTTGTTGATCTATTTTTACAACGAATCATGCCTTTCGGTGTGTTCTGTGTGTTCTGCGGTTTGAAATTCGTGGTAGACTTCACAGAGGGTGAAAACATTACACTTAACGTGATGTGTGTTAGCCAACGACGGCCAATTCCATCGTCTCGAAATGAAGCGTTAGGTGGAAGGCCGGATCGAGTTCAAGTAATTATCAGTTATTTTTGGGGCCGATTAAGATTTAAAGTACGTTAAGGATAATATGGAATCCCTAAAAGAAACACTACAATTGCAATTTTAAAAAAATCTGAATCAAAGGAATTCAATGATAACAATCGAATCAGATGAATTCACACTCACATCTTTGCAGGATCTCCCTACCATTTTTGTATTTTCTATTGAATGCACTTAGGAGAGGACAACAGATACTTGAGAATAAAAAATGAGGGTCTGGAGATTGTTCATAACCGTGGAAACTTCAATTATAAAGCTGAAGTGTTTGATTTATTTATTCTCGAGTTGTTCAAGGAGCAGGAAGGATACCAAGTATACATGCAACCGTATGTGCGTTTGAATTTGTCGAATTAATGGCCCCATATATCATAAATGGTGAGCGTATCATTCCACATCTGCCAGACGTGATGTTGCACACCTTTTTCCAATTTTCGAGTCTCATCTAGTTCGATACACAGTCTGATTGTGTTTTATGCATCTGTATAATATCTAACCTAGAATTAATCGCTGCTTGCTTTTCAGGAATGCATGAAATTGTCGATGGTATCAGAAGCTGACGGAAGAGGAGAAGAGGAAGAGGGAGCCACAGCCCCGTTGTGTAGGGAGCTGTCCATGACAGGCCACGTGCTGCCCTCCACCCTGCCTTATTATCCATCCTTGCCTGGTGAGCCTAACTCCCTCTCGCGCCCAGCTTGTGTGTGCTGGTGGGCAAGTCTCCTCTGCTGCATGTGAACGTCTTCTACTTCTTCTCGCATTGTAACTTATTTTCTTACTCTTCTACTCAAACTAGACTCTTTTTCATCCTGACTTCTAACGCATTCTGATGGTATCATCTCATCTTTCATCGCTTATTGGTGTAGTTGTGTAGTTTACAAGTCAATAGAGTTAGGCTCTTCACTTGGTACGTAATTTTTTATGATATTCAAGCTACTCTTTTCCTGATAGCTGTTTACAGACGTTTTGTTAACTAATCCTTTTATTAACCGAAATTATTTTGGTGTTTGCTGTACTGACCCTGAAGAAAGCTCTCTCCGGAATTTTTTTTTCCAAGGAAAACTTCCTTGGAAGATGATATATTATGGAATTACTTTGAATGGGAAAATGCGCCGCTTAGTTCAGCCCGTGTGCTCACGACTAGTAGAGCTCGCTCCGGAGATGTCCTTGTTTACTTCTCGTGTGTCAATACGAAATTACCTGCTATTTATTACCCATTCTTTGCCATGTTTTTAACCTTGGTATTATTTTCGACGTCAATTTTTAGGATATGTATTTTCCCATTCATTTATTTCTTCTGAGCGCTATTCGATGACACTCAAATGAAATGTTATCTTACAGTTTCCATTTTGGACGGGACATGCTATCCTTCCACAACTCGGCTGGCGATGGTGATGGCAGGCATGGACCCGGGGACTGCGCATCTGCTGCAGGGTCCGCCCCACGCGCCCTACCCTGCGCCCCCCGTGTCCATGGCTGACGTCCAGGTGAGTTGGTCACTTGTTCTGCGCCTTGAGTAGACTGTACGCCTGCCTGTTCCGAGTGATGTGACGCCGCGTGTGCCACTCCATCCGATGCAGGTCAGTTCTTTTGGAACAAGTCCTCTTCTGCTCTGCTAATCGTATGCTGTATTTATCCCTTGAAGCTTGATTTACTGTTGTAACTACTGTGTCTTCTCTTAATTCCTACGTTATTTACGTTAGATTCTTTTCTTCATTGTTTATTTGAGTGGTTTCATTCATGCCTTTGCTCTTTTACCTCTCTGACGTTGCGAATTCAAGTGGGCTAGCTACCCACTCGTTGACGCGTGCACGTTCTTCCTTGTGGCTCATTGCTGTCTTCAATGGTATGGAGAATTCTGCACTTTTTATGTCATTTTAAGAAATCTTTCCGAAGATTTCGAACGTTAGTGTCACGTGTGTCTTTGTCTCTAAGTGTAGATAGAAGTTTATAAACTTTTTATGGGCTTTTTATAAAGTTTCAAAAGATGGAAGTGTACTTTTCTGCTGTGGGTTATGTAACCGATGAACGTGCCATGCTAGTTCGCAATACATAATAGAAGAAATCTGTTCAGGCACTGGTAGATTTCCGTCTCTGCCTGACGCTCTCGTCCACTTCCATTCTATTTGGTGATCTTTTTGACTAGCTCATTTTCTTCCTGTTTAGTTTTCTTTTGATACTACGATACTTAATTAGACTGAATAGCCATGCTATTTCTTGACTATTTTTCACCCTTCATTTTAGGTGTTTGCCTTTTTCTTCAATATCTTCCCAAGTGAGGTTAGTTAGTGCTAACGTAATTCCAAATTTACTCTCTAAACTTATACCATCTTCCCAATTCTCAGTCTTTTCCTTAACATTTGTTAGGCTGGGACTTGAGACATGAAAGACCCTGATTCGATCCCAGTTCTGCACCCGTAGTATTTTTATTAGTCTGCAGCTCTCTAATGTTAATATTAAACGGAGAACATGAGTAAAAAGGCCTCTCCTACTCATTGAGCTTGGTCACCACTCACTCCATCATAGGTTGAAAAGGTGAAGATTTGTACAAATCGATTGTAATAATGGTACAATCAATAAAAATGTTCCCTCAATACAAATGAGCTGTAAAGCTTCGTATTATCTCTTCCTTTGAACAAGTCTTATTTTTGCATTCGCTTTTTACTCCATTGTCGATACCTCCAACAATTGTGTTTCAAATCCGCATCAATTTGAAAATTTTCGATGCCTTTGCCTTACTGTTCGTGGAGGATCGTGTGTCCTGTTTCAACGCCTTCCTGGTCATCAGCCGTAATACGAGAGTGTGAGAATTATACATTTTAAATCGCAGATCAGGCAGTCTTACATGGCCAGTAAATTTTCATGATTTGGTGTGATCATTCATTTGTTGCATCATCAAATGAGTTTTCAAAGCAATGTCAATAAAAGCAATAATTTTCCTCTTCTCGTGGGAATTAGTTTTTTTGTCAGAGAATTCATAGAATTTGTAGGGCTTCTACTCTTTCAGGATTCTGTTCGAAAACGACTGTCTGCCATTTTTATTGTATAATGTTGGAGGGAGGGGCAATTGGCATGTTTTTATTAATTAACAACTGCTGTGTTTCTGTCTTCGGGCATTTACTGTTTTTTCTTCTATTTCGTACTTCATGTGCTAATTTTTGGGGGATGTGATTTGAGCTTATAATTGCAAACTTGTATTTAATTTGAAGCTTTCAAATTTAATTTGGTCATCGGTTTAAGTTTTCTTGCTGTATTATAACCTAATGTTTGGTGGATGACTTTGCATAATTTCAATTTGATATCTAACGCTGTAATTAATGCTAAACTAATCATTGACATGCGCTTATCTGATTTAAATTGATTTTTGTTGCTTGTTGGTGGGTTTCTGTTTTTGTGAACTAAAAGTGGTGTCCTGCTGCTATGAATTAAAATTTGCTCCTCAATTGAGCGTAATTTATGCTAAAGTAAGTCTTGATTTTCTTTTAAGCTGATATCAGAACTTATTCGTGATTATTTCTTGGTGGGAAGGAGGATTTTTCTATGGGAAGTGCTAACTGGTGATCGTGGTGTATATTATTACTACATAATGATATCAATGTTGTGAACTTGGTGTCGGTTTTTCAAATTGGTATCATATGAATCGGTGTCGGTTTATAACCTCGTGTGGGTAGTGTAAACGGGTGCTGTAAACTGGTCTCACAAACTGGTAGGGCCGGTTGAATCGCAGCATCCAAAGGCCGCTTGGTCGCACCCAGTCCGCGCCCTTGCCCCTGGGTCACCCGATGCTTCAGGGGGGCAATCCCCCCTCCTTCCTGCCCCCAAATCTACAGTTCGACCCCAACGTGCCCCTTGAACACAACCTCGTCAAGCAGGTAAGTCCAAATGTCTGTCATCCGTCGGGTAACGATATCATTGTGATGCCGTGCAATCGAAAAGTGCTCCACTTCAAACAGTCTTTCTGCTAGATAGTACTGATGGCCAATCCGATAGAATAACAGCCAATTTTTGTGTGCTCAATCGAAACTTTCATTACTCACTCTCAGGTGCGAACACAACAGGTGTGTTACTGGGATGTTGTGATCAACATTAAAACTTCATTCCAAATTGTAAAACATGCAATTTTCCGATCCGATGTGCGTGAGGCAAAACCATCATTCTACGAAATACATTTGACAGTTCTACATACTTTTGTGATATACCGAAGACCAATCTTTAGATTTGGTAGTGAACTACCGGTTTAAACTCGAGAACAAAGAACAAATGTCTACTATTTGGCTATTCAAATTTCCAGCAGCGTTTTGTAACAACCATGGTCTGCACTTAAGGAACTTATTTTGAGCAACGGTTAGTTTTTAAGCATTCATCCTCGAAGTCGAGTGTGACTTGAATGGAGTCACACTTGATTTGTTACACAATGGCAGTCGAGCGTAGCCTTTTCTTCATTTAATGTGAATTACGGGGCTGTCATATTGGTTACCTTATACTCAAGTGTTCCTGCTCCTGTTTTCTTGCTTGTTTGTGTATCATTCTGACTGGGGCGATGTGGTGCGATATTGTTATGTCTGTCTGCAATCTCCAACGTAAACTGTTACGAGGAAAAATCTTAATTATTTTTAAAAATGTTTTAAAGATAAGTTTTCAGCTTATTGGTGGTAGTCTTCATCTGTTATCTTTAGTCATGTTGAGTATAGGAGTGTGTCACGTGCAGGATTTTGCCGTCTAGTCTTCAGTCGCAGATTGCTCGATTTCTACTAATGGCTGAACGATGTACAAATAAATGTTCCTAAACGATACTTGCAAACGATAGAAATAGGGAGTTCGGTCGTGAGCTTTTACATAAAGTTAATAAAATATTGGATAGAAGAAAACTGTAAATCTCCATTTTTAGCCGTTCATTCCTGACTGAGAAAAAACTACTGTCTTGTATAGATGGAAAAAATCATGTATGTTGTGATTTATACGTACATCTAAAATAAGGAATCTTGCTACTCTGGTACTGCGGGATGCAGCATGTGCGCAAGACGGTACTGACGCGGTCGAGCAGCAAGTCGCATGTGGAGAACGTTGAGGAGGAGACGGAGGCCGCGGTGGCGCAGGCTATCGCTCCTGACGCGCGGTCACATCTGCCCTCCCAGGTACAGTGAGGCGGCGCGGCCATGTGCTAGGGAACAGAGGAAGGGGACCTAAGTGCGCTATCAAAGTGTGGCCACCTACTCGGCCTGTTTTAAGTTTTTAAAATAAACTTTTATATCATAGAGTATAATTTAACTATGAAATAAGAAGTTATCTTTCGTCTTTATTATTTTATTTCTTTTGATGTGTGAGAAATGGTTACAATGAGAATAAAAATTAAACATGGGTAGTAGTGGTAAGTATTTCAGAATTTTCTAATTTGCATGATATTTTGGATACTTAGAGGTGGAGAAACATAACAGGCTTTTAGATATTTCAGACCCATATTCTAGTTTGTCTCCAACCTCACATTTCGACTATAAGCCACGAAACTCTTCAGGTTAGATGTGTATTGTGATGGAATCGTGTTACTCAGTCTGGAGGCTTTCTTATCCCTCCTACGTTCTCCGTACATTATCGCTGCGATCTACTCAGCTTGGGCTGCAGTAATAAAATATTGACCAAGCATAATTGACAAGCCTTCTCATGTTCGAGTAACGATCTCTCACCTTGGCCACATTTTTAATGTTATACACGATAGTATCACATACTATAGTATAGTGTAATGCTCGTACTATACATTCTACAATACAAGCATCTTGAAAATGACCGAAGATTTGCCCGTCATTGTTTAGCAGGAATATGATGGGCGGATGGAAAAGCCGTTCATAGAGTTTTCACTCACTTTTTCTTGTGGTCATTCGCTACCTTCACCGTTCATTTTCTTTTATCATAAATGATGCCACTTTGAGAGTAATTTGTTGAGTGATAAGCACAAATTTCAACCGTGGTTAATGTAATTTGTTTATAATTCTTCAAATGACGAATGTTGTAATGTACTGCATCCTGACTTAGGCGAGTATTGTTTGCTTTTTTTGAAATTGCCTACGCTAATTTATGATACTACGTAAAAGAAAAAGAAAGGGATGGAAATTTTTCAACAGATTCGATGGTAATATTTGATATGGAGAACTTTAGAGAAGGGATCAAGAATACATTTTTGTATTTTGGGAAAAATGACAAAAACGAATTTTTCTATATTCATGCGTTACATGAAAATGATGCTAAAATAACTTCATGCAGGGTGTGGCAGCTGAGCATATAGTTACCCCAGCTGAGGTGAGGAGTTACAATGTTGCGTTATGATGCGATTTTTATTGGCACTAGCACAGCCTGGTATTAGCGCATAACTAGCATTGCCTGATCTCAGTTTTTGTTTTATTGGGACTTGCAAACCCTGGTTTTAGAGCATAACTAGCATTGCCTGATCTCAGTTTTTATTATATTGGGACTTGCAAACCCTGGTATTAGAGCATAACTAGCGTCGCATGATCTTAGTATTTATTTTATTGGAACTTGCGAACCCTGTGGTATTAGAGCACAACTAGCGTTGCCTGATCTTAGTATTAGTGTAGCTGGCACTAGTGTCACTAATTTAGTCTAATGTTGGTGCATACTGCCCGCTGTAAGCTTTTAAGTTTGTAGGCTATCACTGCAAAGATAAAAGTTTCTCATTCCTTCAACGTTTAACGTGACTTCAAATCGGAAAATTACTACCATGAGGAAATGAAGTAATAAACTGAAAACACATAGAAACATCGTTCAGTCTCGTTTGTTAGTGGCATTAAACTGACATCGAAGATCAATTGTATCGGGTCATTCATGTGTTATCAGCTGTTTTTCGAAGGAGATTAAAGTCAGACTCCAAAGCTGACTAAAAATAGCGAAACGCTCGCACCTTGATCCTCAGTTCTCGGCTTTTAACTTGTACGGAACAGAATACATTGCAAGGGGCTTTCCACTCGCGTTGTGTTGTGCCGCTATTCTAATCTTGTATAAGTGGTATAAGTTCACTTGTTTTTACACTGCAAATTTTATTTGAGTGTCAACGACAGCTACATTTTACTTTGTTATTCTGTAGTTGTGTATTTTTTGGGGTTGTTTGTAGAAGAAGGGACGTACTTATTTGTTGTAGCAGGATTTTAGTTTTACATTTCAAGTCATCTGATGTTTCTGAGGCGCGAGCGTAGTCCAATGTGCCGGCTTTGCCTGTATGTTCATGAACAAGCATCGCCAGATATCATTTTTAGCTCTCCATTTAATGAGAAAATTAGTAGCCACTTGTAAATAATTATCAGATCGAATTATAAAGTCTTATTTCTGTCGTGTGATTTTCTTTCACTTATTTACGAGCTATGCTATGCCTTGTAGATGTTGCATCAAAGTTTCTATTTGTTTCGTTTCTGAATAACAACACCATTATTTACTCTTATCTGCTCTCAAACTTTTGTTACATTTGATTAACAGGTACATCAACTGATGTCTCTCATATTTTTGTTTAAATAAAAATGTCCCTCTTTTTCTTTCGTTGCCTTCAATGTTTTTCATTGTGTTTGTTTGGATGCAATTCTATGGTCTAATATTCACACAAGTAAATGTATGCTGTAATGTTGCGGACATGAAAATGAGTTGCTTTGTCATTAGATTTGTAAAGATTAGACTCCGAAACGAGTCAAAGAATTTTTTTATAAGTTCATAAGACACTGAAGACACCATTTACACTTGATGTTGAGGGATGTCGATGTGAAACGGGGAGAACTCCTTCCTAATTCATTTAATTCTCGTACAGCACTCGGGTACGATCACTGATACAATGAATCAATTGTCCGAATAATGATATAATGTGAACAGTATACGCCTATTGTAAAAATCGATACAAGTCAAATAATGTACAAATCATTCCACACTAGCACACTGTGTAGTTAGTGCCCTACGTACTGGTATGAGATTGCGCTCATATCAAGCAACATCTTGAGCTTCTTTCGACGTTTAAAACTTGAATTGTTATTTAGCTTAGACCTTATGTTCTGTTCAACTTGTTAAAAATATCATTTTTTGTGTTTAAGCGAATTCACCCGTTTCAATTAGACCAACATTGTTTCTCATTGGCTAGAACTGTCACGTTCCACGGATTTGTTAATTTTTTCTGACTAACTTTCTTTTACTAATAGTTTGTAAGTTTTAATTGATCTATTATTGGAACTTGGCCAAATAAGAGACGTATTTTCAATCATGTCACCATAGTTTAGAATTTGTCTTTTCAAACTTTTCGAAACTGTTCAATTATTTCACTTGCTCTCAATGCCATGGAATCATACCCTACCTACTTTAATGTAAACCAACCCAAAACTTAGTCATTATATTTATTACTATGTTAAGTAATTATGTGAATTATTTGGCATCAACATAGACGTCATAACGATCATTTTATAGATATAAGTGAGCAAAGCCGACCTAACATAATTCAACCTCACCCCATATGCAATTTTCATACTTTGAACGCAATGAAAATACGAAATTCAACGGAAGGCCGAGGTAGCCTATTGCATATCAATTTTAGCGTAGCATTTTAGGTTGTCCTCCGTCCTGAGTGACTAAACGCAAGGCCATAAACGGAAACCGGAAAATTAATTCTAAAGCTATGAAGATGGACTAGAGGAATGATGAAAGTAGTAGTCTAGGTAATAATAGTAATCGGTTTTCATAATAGCGTGATTCAGTTCGAAATTTGCTGGCCAAGATTGTGTTATCATTATTGTAGTTGGTCTTCTCTCGTTGCTTCTCGTCCGCTCTATTTCAATCATTGTCTTTGCTATCGTATGTTTTTGAAGTCATGGTGTTCTTAAAGTATTGATTTTTTGTTGTAAATAGATTTTTATTTTTCAGTGGCTTCTGTTGCAAAGCTTGCTTTTGTTTTGTTTGTACGCAAAAAGCCTCGCATTTATATTTTGGCATGGGCTCAGGGTTCCTGCTTTTGATTGGTTAAAGGAATATGATTGAAGGCTACATTTGTTTCGGATTGTCTGACGTGATTATCGCGAAAATAAATTTCAAATTATAATTCTTTTGTTCAAAAGTATTAGTCTTGTCGTTTTTATAAATGAACTGCCACGTTTCATAAAAATATTCGTTTTCATGCATTTGTAGCATACATTATTGTCAACGATGTTAAGCAGTAATGCTTTTATTGATGTTTGACATTAGCAAAATATTGCTACTCGGCTTAACTACCATTTCTTATAGCGTTGTAATAAATGTGCGCACGTTTCTTCATGCCATATCGAAACTGTGAAATAGTAAAAGTAATACCTGGTAGTTTTGACAGGTCGGTCTTATTGTATTACCCCGACTTATTAGTAAGCCTGAGAATATTTTCTCAAAGTTCGTAACTACGTAGCTCTTGTTAGGTAATCTTAAGACTGTGTGCTAGTTATGTTTGTTTGGTATGTTGTCCCTAAGTAAACAATTCTGAAATGCTCAAAATGCGTTAGCGAATATTTCGTTCATATTACTGTGTTCATAGCGATATGTTCTCAAAATATTTATTTTGCTCAGCATGTGATGGACCTGACCAGTGGGGGCGTGAGACCACAAATGTCTCCAGACAGTCGCTACACGCGAGCCCCCTTGTCGCACAGAGACATCATTGCTGCCCGTCTCACAGGCGCAGGTAACTGGCGGCATCTTGAGGACAGTATCTGAACATTTCAGCTGTTGCAGTCGACGGGGTCTCAAGCTTATGAGTTCTATGATTGTTATGTATTGAGAACTAAAATTTTATACGCGTCTTTGTGAAGTCTTAAATTTAATTTTATCTATCATTAACGTATTTGTTGCATCTCAAACATCCAAGTTCTTATTATGAAATGTGGTATTCTGTTATTTTACTCAATCTTCGTGCTTTCTACGAGCGGATACCGTTTCTATGATTTTGGAGCTAATTTACTCTCTCGTGAATGAATGGAATCAATTTATTGTTATTTATGGAGAGTTTGAAGTTTTTGAGTAGTGAGGAACGTAGCTGGAAGATCATGTAATAAAGCGGAATTTCTGGTGTGGACGTGCCCCATTTTCTCATGTCCGAATCGAGAAGTAATCGTATGAAATATGTCAACTTGCATGCGTGAAGTAAAAGCAACTGACAGTGGCAAACTTACTTGAAAAGGGTGCGACTAGGTGTGCTTTAAGATCGTTATAAAATGAGTGTAAGTGAGCCTTGCGCACTTCCGCCTGTTTGCTGTAGTTCCGCTGCGACATGCTACAGGCTGTATTGCGAGAGTTACATGTTTTATTTTCTTCAGCTGGATGTATACAACTACAATATCTAAATGCCTGCCTGCAGGGTTGTGTGTGGGCACAAATTCTATGAATGATGAACGTGCCGAGATGTGCAAACCTTGCAGAAAGTAATATTTAGTTGAGAAATGAAGGGTAATGAAAATAACGGAAGTAAGTTATCAACGGAAAGTTGCGAGGAAAAAACATCGTTAGTATTTACATACAACTTTTTCATGTTGTGGAATAAGAAACGGCTAAAAGATATAGCGGTGCGTTGGTAAAACGGGAAAATTTCCATCTTTTGATATAGTTTCGCAGCATGGTTACAAATGTTGTTTGGCCCAGGTTCTAGTACGAATATCCCGCGGTCGGGCACTCACATCGCGCGGCCGCTGTCCAGGGCTCAGAGCTCTCCACTTGTCACCCTCAATGCCGTTGCTGTGCCCGAGCCCCAGCTCCTCGCCAACAAAAAGGTGGGATTGGGAACAGCATTTTGCTTATTTTACGTGTTTCTATTAACAAATATGTGGGGGATCTAATTGAATGAATTACTCAAATTTGAGAAGAGTATCAAGCGCTCTCGAAACACTTGATAAACCTATCCTTGAAAGCCCATCCGCTCATTATATGTGATAAAGAATGAGAGAAAGAATCAGGGGATATAGGAGAGGCGATAGGTTTAAATTCGTTAGATTTCTTTGTCCTATGCTTTATCGACCGGAGCCCCAAGCACTAGAAGGTGGATACTGTTGAGTTATCTCACCTAGATTGGTGTTCGGGACTTCTCTCTTTCGTGTCCACTTTGCTTCTTTCTGTTTTCATGGCTTCTTCGCTTTTTTTGTGTTTTCTTCCTTTTCTTGTTTAACATAGTTTCTATGCGCAGAGTATCCAGTGTAGCACTACACCTTGTGGATCAGTTCCTCGTTTTCTACGACCATACTAAATGGTTCATTTTCTTCGTTCTCTTGAGATCGCCTTTTTAGTGGTTGGGAGTCTTAAACTATTGTCGAAATGAGAAATAAACGAAAATATTAAGAAAATTGAAAAAAGTAGTGGCACACCTTTGTTGCGTGTATGTACAATACGATAGCGTGAGGAGTCAACCAACTTCTCATTTTGTATATTAGGCTTTTACCAACTGATAAATAGAGTTGTGTCTTGTCGATAATCGCAGAAAGAATATTGTTTATTGGCCAATTCAAATTTACGTGTTGATGTACTATTCGCTAGGATTTTTACATGACAGGTATACATTGCGAGTAAAACGTTACCTCCTTAAAGCTTGTGAATGTTATTCGCTCACGACTAGCAATCAAAAACTAGACTGTACTTTCTACTTTGTTTGAGACTGGTATTCGTAATTATGCACCACGGCGTTTTTATCATGAAATGGGTCACTGCATTTTCCTTACGTTATTGCGATACGATCAAAAGGGTACGTCAACTTAACGCTCTCTATTCATACATTCATGTAGTTTTTGGGGTGATATATCACTTAAATTGCAATAGTATAGTTTTGCATTTTTACTGCGAGAAAAGAATAGATCGTTTCGTCCATCTAATTTGAAGTAACGCAACGGAAAATCTGAGCAAGCTTATTAGCGCTCAACAAGTATCTTTCTAGAAAAGAATTAGTGATATTGCCGTCTTATTTCATTCGCTATTTCATTTTGTTCCCAGTTGCCAAGTTGTTACACTTGTAGTTGGATTTGTGGTAACCTTGAAGCATTTCTGACCCTAATGGTAGTGTTGATGCGCAGGGAGCAACCACAGGTTTTGCGTACGATAGCCTGATGCAGAAGCACCAGTGCATCTGCGGGGACAATTCACAGCACCCCGAGCACGGGGGGCGATTACAGGCTGTGTACGAGCGTCTGCAGGACACAGGCCTCTCACACGCGTGCCACAGGCTGCATGCCAGGAAAGCCACGCTCGAGGAGATAAGGTCTTGCCACAGCGAGGCGCACACTTTACTTTTTGGTGAGATATGTCATTTTTTCATGCTGTGCAGTCGTAGTGGTGCTTTCTTGGTAGTGTAAGCGATAATGCAGGGTGCCCGCCAGAAAAGTAGCTGATTTAAAAATGATGTAGTTGGTAAACTATTAGTGCTAGAAGGCTGAAATAGCTTTCATTGGAAAGAACAGAATTTAAAGTTTTTTATTTTACTTCAATAATTTTGTCTGTTTCGCATATCAAAAGTGTAGAAACAACAATTAACATGGTAAGGATTTTAATTTGTTAATCAGTGAGAAAATTATTTGCTGAGACACAGGTTAAGGAAACTACTGTTCATTTTATTCTAAAAAAAAACCTTTAATGAAAACCACCAAATAAAATACACTGTCATCAAGATATCTCACCTCAGGATAAAGATCGGAGGTTGTTATTTTTCCACAGAATAGAAAACATGATCAAATATTGTTAGATAACATTATTTTTTAGTGGTAGATGTCACATTTACTTGAAAGGTATGCCAAATAGACAAAATTATCGGAATAAAATAAAATTATACAATCCTGTTATTTTCATTGAAACCTATTTCTGCCTTCCAGCACCAATATTTTACACACTACAGCATTTTTAAATCTGCTTCTTTTGTAACGGAAACCGTGTTCATAAAGTGATGGCGTGGTCTCAATATTCTTTCTGTATTTTCTCTAAAATATGCTATTTAATAATATTCTGAAATATGTTTTCAGCAACTAACCTGACGGCGTAGTCTCTCCCTCCATAATTCTTGAGAAGCAACCTTGAAAACTGGAGAAAACTTTAGTGCGATGTTCCAGTTCCTATGAGAACTAGCCATGTGCCATAAATTTGAAATCTTCACGCTCTGTTCGAGAATGCGACGTAAATTGTTTTGTATTGACATCTTTTCGTTTAAATTACGGGATTATCTCCCAATGTACGTTATTTGCTCATTTTAGGCAAAAGTCTCAAATATTTGTGCCTTGCTCGCCAGGCACGAACCCACTGAATAGGCAGTCACTAGACATGAGCAAGCTGGCGGAGCTGCCACTCAAGAGCTTCGTGAGACTGCAGTGCGGGGGCATCGGCGTGGACTCGGACACCACGTGGAACGAACTGCACACAGCCTCCGCTGCAAAGATGGCTGCGGGATGTGTTATTGAACTCGCTTTTAAAGGTAAGGTATGGGCTCGAAGAATTGATGGGTTTTCAATCGGAATGAATTTTTTTGCTTAAATTCTTGCGTAAACTATTGATATTGTTAATATGTTTAAGTTATGCCGCATTCAAGTTACCAGCTGGCCCTGAAGTTGATTGCTCTGTTTGGTTGCTTTACCGTCTGCCTCATTATTTATACTCAACAAGTTTTCACTTAACAGTTGTATAGCAATGCTGTACATAGTTTCGTACGACTTGTTCGTTTGATGCATTATTTAGTCACTCTAATGTATCTTGTGTTCATCCGCAAGTACAAGTATTTCTACTTATTTGGCAAACCACTCATTTGAAGGGCTTATTGTATTATTTGTGTTTTATTTTTATGATTTATTTTAGTTATATTATTGTAAATTTATTATCATTTATGTTCAAAATTATGACATAAAATTTCGTGGATATGAGTAATGAAGCTACTGAATTTTTGCCATTAAAAAAATCGTTTATTGGCTGTTTTGATTTAAAAAACATCATTAACAACTCGTGTAGCACTGTTAGTGTCTTCTATCCTTAGCAGCAATATGTTCGACTTAGCAACGGTCTATGTCAAAAGAAAGGTTAAAATCCCGGAACTATTATGTTCCCCTGCAGCACTTGAAACTTGAGTACCAGACTTTTTCGTTTGATTTGAAAGAACTCAATGAACTAGATGTAAAGACTTTGAGTCGTTGAGCAAGATCACACTAAGGATCAATTTAATCTGATGTTCTCTAGATATGTAGTGAACACGTGTTGCTCCTGATTTCAAATTTAATACACTAAAAACGTTCTTTCTTGACTTGAGTTCTTATGTATGTGTTTTGTCTTCGCGCAGTTGCCACTGGGGAGTTACGTAACGGTTTTGCTCTGGTGCGACCACCGGGTCACCACGCTGAGCAGCAGACCGCCATGGGCTTCTGCTTCTTCAATTCTATTGCCATTGCTGCTCGCCAGCTCCAGCTCAAACTTAATCTCGACAAAATACTCATACTTGACTGGGTGAGATATGGTTTAATCTAACAGCTACTATAAAATCTACTGGGAATATGTGAAATCCTGAGCTAAAAGTTAGATATGCATGTCTTCATTTTTTTGAAATGAAATAGTTTTTGTTTCGTCACAGACCATCTTTTTTTCGATTCACTGCTCTCCTGTTTTTCAGTACTTACTACTTTCTTATTCAACTTTTCTCTTGTTTCAAAAACTTTGTTCTCAACTGTTCCTATATACCTTGTGCATCGTTTCCTCATGTCCAAACTAAATGGTGCCTTCTTCCTTTCTCCCTTTGGAACGCCTTTCTTGAGGGTAGGGAGGCTTAAACTAGCATCTATTCTTTAAAATCGACTGCAAATTATTTTCTTTTTAAATTGAAATGACATTCATTATTTCTCGATATGAAATTAAACATGATCGTTAAATAAGTTATGTTAAACAATTGATACATTCGCTATGTTGAGTTGTACTTGTGTCGTGCAGGATGTCCATCACGGTAATGGCACCCAGTCCATGTTTTATGACGACCCCCACGTCTTGTATATGTCCCTCCATCGCTATGATGAAGGTTCTTTTTTCCCTGGTACTGGCGCTCCTCAAGAGGTGAGTAAGCTTTATTTTCGATCGTAAATTTACCTAACTGAAGAGGTATGAGGCGTGAGATGAACTCAGAACAAACGCTTATCTGTAAAGTGCTACGTTCATGTTCGTTAGTAGGGACGCTAATCGAGTCACTAGTTGAATTCAGAACGTTAAAATATTTGTGTTTAAAATTATACTAAACTCTACCGATTAAGGGGATCTCTTGTATGTACTTGATGGTTGATCTGCGATCTATGACAGATTTAACTTTTGTTAGTTCTTCATTTATTTTATGTTTGTGAGTGAACTTTTGCAAAGAGTCCAACAAATATCTGTAAAGCTTTACCTTGTGTCACTGTTAACTTGATACATATTATATATGAAAGGAAAAATGGATTTCGGAATTAAAGATTTTTTTACTGCATTGTGTTTTGTTTTTCATTTTGCACAGTTTAATTACATATATAATAAATTATGGATAGGCTTTTGAAAGTGAAAATTGTGGTAAAAATAAATTGAAATTGAAATTAAAGTTATCGACTTCGAGAGTCGTTATCAACCAGAAATTCAACTGGAGTAAAGTAAGCGTAATATAATTCTTATCTTATTTGCAGATGATTTTCTCATTGATAAAGGCTATGGCGGTTAATATGTTGTATTTTAACGACTAACCTTTCCTTCAAATACCCTGCTTACATTCAAAGCCCTATTCTTTTGTTCAAAATCCTTTAATTTGAACCTATTTGCGATTGGCTTCAAAGCATTCTTTCTCTAGTGTTTTCTAAATTTCAGTTTAGTTTTCGAACGTTTCCGGTATGCTTCGTTTCTAAAATTTTACTGTTCCTCAAATTATAGGCTCTCTGATCATCCATAATACCATTGCTCCTAAAATATTTTAACATCAAAATTGCCTCCGGTATGATAACTTAGCAGTAAATTTTTCATAATATTTAGTGTTAAGTAAAGCTTCATGTTGTCATAATAAATGTGAAAATATAGATTCATAATTTTGTTTTTTATGTAAGTATTGCAATTTAGCGTCCATTTTATTACACGTGTATTATATTGCGTGTATTATAACACACGCTAGTTATGGTACACGCGGTATTACACGTGTATTATATTGCGTGTATTATAACACACGCTAGTTATAGTACACGCGGTATTATGATATATTTGTGTGTGCCCCGCATTTATCATTCGACCATATAATTAATTTGTTCAAATAATACTTATTCTTCGTTTTTTTACTCCTATTGTCGCGTATTTATCGTACAATCACACAATATCTGTCCCTCTTTCTACAAGGTTGGGGAGAACGATGGTTACGGATTTAATGTGAACATCGCGTGGTCTGGTAGCTTAAATCCTCCTCTGGGCGATGCGGAGTACATGGCTGCCTTCCGGACCATAGTCATGCCAATAGCTAAGGTACGTCTTTTCCCGTCCTTTGTAGCCCACATACTTCTTTTAGGGTGACAGCGAGTGTGTGACACCTGATATTTAAAGTACATACATTTTAGAGACCCTGGCGTCTTTAATAAGGAGCGCTGACAGTCTGTACTCGTCAACAAAGATAATCACTTGCTTGATGAAAATGTCATATGCGTGGTTGAGTTCAATTTCTATTTCTCTTGGAAATTTTCTGCTCGCTGCTTTGGTTTAGTAGAATCATGTGACAAAGGATCAAATAAATAACCTTTCCTGTTCAGTTTTTCAAGCGTAGCGAACGAAAAGTTTGTCAGAATCGTTCGGCAGGACGATTAATTTTCATGGAAAATGTCTATTAATGAAACATTTTTTTTAGTACAACTGAAGCTAAACTAGCACAATTGACGCTAAATTGATTTTAAAATACCACTCTCTTAATGCTTAAAGTTCCAAGGAATCAATGTTTGAGTAAATGTTTTCAACGGTTTCAATTTTATCACAGGTTGAAATAATTCACTGAGATATCTTCTTTACCTTTCATCTCGATTGCTAGTATTAACGATTATTTCAACCTGGGCAGGACTTCAATCCAGATATAGTACTCGTGAGTGCCGGGTTTGATGCGGCGGCGGGTCATCCAGGGCCCCTCGGAGGCTACAAGCTCTCACCTTCTTGCTTCGCCTACATGACCTCACAACTTATGACCCTCGCTAGAGGCAAGGTCAGTTGATCTTTGCAACTGTGCCGTACAAAAAAACAGCAAGCATTTCAGGTTTAAGTAGTCCAGCGGCAGTAACTTCTATAGTATGAAACTAAAAACACTACTGTCGTGGTTTTAGTCCTGGCTACATTTACATTTAGTCCTGGCTACAACGGCCTTAGTAACAGCAGCAGTAGTATCACAACTAACTTTTATCTGCATGCTTCTTGTTGTGTTGCGAATCAGTTGTAACTCAACTCAAGAACCTTTTTTTCTAGAAAACCCGGCGGTTCAATCATTCTTGTATTTATGAAGGATTCAGAATAAAGACATAACACGAGCCTACATTCCGAGAATTATATATGTAGGCTAAAGCTGTATTATATGTAATTAAATAGTGTATACGACCCGTCAAAAATGACGGAATTTGATATTTTCTTTAGACAAATCTTGTAGGTGTGGATGAAAAACAAATATATCCATTCTGTTAGAACCCGCGATTAAAATATTTGTGTGCTTGTGCACTGGTGAAACTCGTTTCACTGATACGGTCATTAAGCATCCTTATGAGCATCACAGAGAGACGGACCAACCAATTTAATGTGTTCAATGAGATTCCAATTGTAATAACATGGGAGAAATTACCCAAAGAAAAAATATATTTCTTTATTCAGTAATAGATTTATGGAGGCACCTGCCATTTTTAAATTTCATCAAGCTTGTCTATGTTTATAAAGCATGACGTTGGGGAAAAATTAAAAATCTACCTTTCATTATTATTATTTGGGGTTGTTCAGCATAAACGTTGCCGCCGAATAGGACCACGTTCAGAAAGCCAAAAATCTGTGGGATAACAGTGAATGGTTTTAAATGTTATAGTTCACAAGTTAGGCCTATTTGTATCATTGTCATAAGCTAAATAATGAACGTACATTCTTGGGAAATTTTCTTCCTGTTAATATATTCATTGACATAGTCACTTTAATTAGTAGTGCAGGTTTTTGATGTTAAAATGTAAAGTGTAATAACCATTAGTTTATGTTGACAGTGTACGAACATAAACATTTCTGTTGTAAGTAGAACAGCAATATTGAAAATATGTCATGTTATCCAACTTACCATCTTCCATGTTGGGCTATTCTGAATATGTCATCAATGGAATTGTATTCTGTGTAAAAAATAAGAAGTCATCTGCTCTTTATTAACTTGCTCAAAATTTAATGCCGAGTACCTAGAGACCAATGGTTTACAACCATGAAAAAGTATTATGAACTATGTTCGTAACATTGTATTTCTAAATGACGGAACGATTTATTGTCAAACACCAGCTCGCATTGAAAGCGGTGCATGTATTCGGTTTAGTTTCTGCGAGTTATTAGGGTAGTAAATAAGATAATAAGGAATAGTTGCATCACTCAGGTTGTACTGGCGCTAGAAGGCGGCTACCACATCCCGTCGGTGTGTGACGGAGTGGAAGCGTGCATGAGGGCTCTTCTGGGGGAGCCCTTGCCGCCTCTGCCAGCCAGACACACGCAACCCTGTCAGCCAGCGAGGGACACCCTTCACACCGTCATCGCTATACAGGTAGAATATCTAACTCATTTCCAGGATTGTATTCTCCCAGTGAAATTCAAGTTTTTCTAAATGAAAATCAATTTTTTTGAACTCACATTTAAGTTGCTCTGTGGGAAAATCGATTTCCTCGTAATGCCTCTCAAGTTCCTCAAGCTGGAAATCAATTTTCTCTAAGTGAATATAAAGTTCCTCAAAGTATCAGCTTTTCGAAATTAATGTGCCGCTGATGAATTCATTTCAAAAAGAGAGTATTTACCACATAAGAGTTTCACTTGAAAGTCAGTAATGTGAACAATATTTAATGTTTCGACCGCAATTGGTTAAATTTAAGTTCATTATTTAACTGAAACTTAAAGTTAATTGAAGTAAACAATTTTGAAAATAGCAAAGAATAACTAGATCGTACATTTATTTAGCTTTATTTAAGTATTTATGAAAATTAAGTTTGTGTCTACTGGTTGGTCAGCAGCATTGTGTAAATCTCCTCCGTGGCCACCGTTAGCACACGTTGCGGTCAAAGTGTTAATAAACAGGAAATAATTTTACTAAAAACGTACTTATATTTTTTACTTACATACACGCAAATTTGGTTCATGAGACATGTTTATTTTCAAAATATTGAGCAAAATGATGCTGTAAACTGAGTGCCTCTATCTGGTATAAAAATACTTAATTCTTTCGAAGTATGTTGTAAGAAAAATGAAAGATGTGTAATATTCAAAGTAACTTCAATAAAATGAGATTAAATCTCTAAATTTTGTCCTTGAGCTACATTTAAATGATGAAGCAAGAGTTAAAATAACTTGTGAAAGAAGAAGTACTCATTATTTCAAGTATTGAGTTTAAGCAGTTGAAACAAATCCTCAACAGTGTCGGTAAGTAAGGTATTTCATTGGAATCATCTCATCTGGCTGCCGCCTAGAATGTTGTTATTCTTTATTTGAAAAAATTTAATTATGTCGTCAAAGTCATTTTTAAAGACTTCTTGAGCGAGTAATTTCAAGTTTCTTATCCAATCTTGCGTTTTTGACCCCTTTGTCCACGTTCAATGTTCAAAATGTTTTCTCATTCCTCGTTTAGCCTGCGTTCGATGTGATTTCTGAGAACGCACCAAACCAATTCAACTGGGCTCAGTAAATAAGAATACGGTACTAGCTGAAGAAACTGGACGTTTGGATGTTGGCGAAGATTTTTCAATACCCTGCTGATCGCATGCTTGAACTAAATTGTCAAACAACTCTTGGCAGTTTAGGGATTCGAAGGCGCTTCCACGCGTTGTGAAAAACTACTAAGAGACACGGCACCAATGCAGTACAGATTCGCTCCTTCACTTGGAAGTAGTTAAATTGACTCTTTTGTCCCGGTATTAGACTTCCTTCTCTACGCTTGTAATAGTAAATTTCTTCTTTCCATACGAGCGTCGAACTTGTGGATTTTACATCAAAAGTTTTTGCCATGAAAAGTGATGTCTTCACTTTTTCGCTTGGGGATTCATGATATTGGTTGCAGTTTTAGCACATATCACTGAAACAACTCTATTCAACTAAATGTTTATTGTATTGACACGCACATGTAAATGGAAGGAAGGTATTGGTCATCGGCACTGTCAGCTGCGACGATGTAATGGAAGGAAGGATGGATTCGCTCTGACAGTAGATACCATTTCCCTCTTGATATAATTATAATCAGTCGCCTTGAAATTACTGTCGCCTTTCAGGAAAAATCAATTCTTCATACGCTCTTTTAGTGTTCACTCCTAAAATTCTTGCAACTGTTTTCCTATCATCTTCAGCGATGAAGACTTCAAAAATTCTTTTTCCGTAATTTTCACTGTGATGTGTGATGAACTGTTCGTAAAAATCAAATATGAATTGTAACTATGTTACTGCAATTGTGAATCATATCTGATGAACAAGTTGGAAAAAATGAGCATATATCTATCATGCTTACCGATTATCATCATTCAAAAATATTTTGATCAAAATCAATTTTACAAATGAAGTTTCTCAAGTAATTTGAAATTCAATTTAATGAACGTGATTTTCAATTGGAGGAAATTAGTTTCACTCTGAGAAACTTGGCTTTCAATGAAAGGAAAGTGATGTTCCTTACTGGTAATTTATTTGCATTCTGAGGAACTTGATTTTTATTTTGAAATAATGTATTTTCTCTTCGAGGAGTTCGATTTCCAGTTGGAGAAAATTAATTGTTACTTTAAGGAACTTGAATTTCATTTGGAGGAATCAGACTTGGAAATAATACAGTATTTCGACGTGGTGCTAGTTGAGGCTATCAGGCTGTTATCTTTCATAAGTTGTTACTAGTTATTTTTCAATTATTTCTTCCATATGTTTTTTTACCTTCTTTTCGAACAGATTGGAAACCCATAATGGAAATGGGAAGAGAAACTAACGTAGGGTCATTATGGGAACAAAACAACATCAATAAAATGCCCATTAATGTGTCATTTACTGTGAGGTGTGTTATATGTGTTGTAAAATTTGTAAATCAACTCATGTGTTGGGTGTGCAATTTTGTTTTAGCACGGAATTACGGATCTACAGTCATCTTGCGTTCTAATAAACAATACGAAAAGTTCAACAGCATTATTGGAAACATTGTGCTCAATATTTGAGCAAATGAATACATTTCGCTGCAAAATCAAGACTTGGAACTACTGACGACTTGTGATATTGAACGTCACAGTTCAAAAAGGAAGCGATTTATAGTTCATCACTTCAGACAACAAACGGCAAAAAATTGAGCATTCTATTTTATTGCGAAAATGATAAACAATTCACCCTCTGTTTGAGAATGAAATTTATTTGTTAAAAATTATTATTAGAGTTGGATAAATATCAATGTTTGGCTTGAAGTATCTGGCGTAAGGTCCTGATATAACTCAGTTCGGCTAAACATTTTTCAGCTGGTGCGTGGATTGCTGTAATACCACGGCTTCAAAAGCTCCTTACGTAATTAGATTACTTCACCAAGCATGATCCATTTCGCATTTCGTCTATCGCAGGCACATCTTTCCTAGACTGGACGTATAAGTAATGTTTTGAGTTACTTTAAATCGTTCGCAGAGTGGTCATTGGCCGGTAGTGCGTCGGCAGGCAGGCCTGGTAAATATGACTGCAGCAGAGGCGGAGGGCAGGCAAGAGGAACAAGACACAGTCTCCGCCATGGCCTCTCTCAGGGTCAACACTTGTGCTGCGATGGCTGCTGTTGTTGCTGCTGAAAGCGTCTTGGTAAGAATTCGTAGCTTATACTTTGAAGTGTGTTATTCCTGGAATGAAAAAATGCATAAATAAAAATTTGATTCACTAAATTAAATGATCGATACCTTCCTTTGCGAAATCGTTATTTTTTTAGTATGTTGGATAAGAAAAAAAATTCTTTGCAATTTATGAGTTCCGTTGAGAGAGATGTTCTTCAAAATTAATGATACAGCGCAGACGAATGGAAGTTTGTTATGACAATATTTTTGAGTGAATCATGGATTTTTTTTTCACAGGTTATTTGCGTTACGATTATTAAAAATTAAGTATTTGGTAAGATAAATCCTTTCCTACCGTTTAATGGTAGGACGTACGTTTTATCCGGCAGACTCAAAATTTTATGGAAAGAGCTAGCTGTTTACTAAGGGGTTATCGTGACGGTACTGGTGACTTCGATGGAAGTGTATTGTAAAGATCTTGCCAACTTTGTAATTATCAATAAGCAGCGCTACTTCTGGGTTCACTTTTAAAGTAAAGATAGGAGAATTTTGAATCCTGAATCATATTCAACTGGCATTTCATATAACTTGACACATTTTTAACTGAATTCGGACTATCTGCGCATGTTAAACGCTGATGCGTCTCTTAATAACGTAATGTACTTTCATTCGCTTTTGAAACCCCTAAAGGAAAAAATGTTCTTTGACATACGTTTAACGAAGGCAAAAACAATACGTACCCCTATGCTTAACATGTCACATTGTGATGAATGTTTAATTGTTACCAAAATGTGATTTTAATCGCAGTCGAACGCCACTCGACAAATGGTGGTTCCTATCCCATCTGCTCTTCCGCCAAGACTCACTCCTTCATCCTCTCCTCTACCTCCAACGCCGGAAAGGTAAGCAAGCGCGGTTGGAACAGAATTCTGGTCAGAATAGAGGATCCAAACGCTATATCCAGAGACATTTTTTCCCATTTTATTCTATATCGGGATGCTGGAACAGATGAAAAAGAGCAATTACATTTAGCCTGTAAAACGATGTGATAAAAATAATTTACCATTCATCCTAGTTACGTTTCAAATGAAATCATGATCAGTGACTGTCATTTGCCTGAAAAAAATATGTGTTATAACAGTTTACTTAGAATAAGAGAAGCAATTATGAGTTTTTAGACACGAAAAAGCAAGAAAACGCGTATGTATCCAAGATCGTACAATCTATGTAAATTAGCACTCCCGAGGGGAAATGTGGGAGGGCCCGAGCTAAGGGTTAAGCCCTTTTTTTTTTGTAGAAATAAAATGCTTTTTGTTACGTAAAGACTACATTTTTTCGATTCACTGCTGTCCTGTTTTTCAACCCTACTTTCTTCTTCAACTTTTATCTTCTTTCATAAACTTTTTTCTCAAGTTACTGTTTCTTTTTATCTCCATACTAAATGGTACCTTATTCCATCTTTTCTACGGAACGTTTTTTTTTTTGCATTTAGGGAGGGTTAACACGTTGCTTGCGATACGAACAAATTTATAAACACGAAACATTAACTGGGTTCATTAAATATCATTAATTTAAAATAGATTGGTAGGATTTTTCAAATGACCCATCGATGAGTCATTTCGCAGCAGGAAAAACCCTGATACAGTGGAACCGAGGTTAATTAAGCTAGGTAGACCCGAAAGAAAAGAAAGAAAAACATTTATTTCCAATAAAGTACTAACATGAACTGTCGATACATTGGTTTTTAAAATACCTTAACCTAAAAGCATCCTTAATTGAAAATAACACATTGGTATTGGGATACCCGTGTAAAATGTTGAATCAAAAAATGATTGACAGAACAGCACATCAAAATGAGTTCCTTAACTCTTCCTAATCTGATTTTGACAGTGCATTTGAATATAAGTTACTAAGGGAACATAATCCTCGTAACGCTTAGTTGAAAAATGTATTCGTTTGTGCGCATTTAAATTGAAATAAGAGCAAAAGTCGCGTTTAAATACCTTAAACACAGAGACCCTTACTTACTATTCATACATGGTTATCCTAATACCCATGTTAATTAAGTGTTGAGACAAATGATTTAGATCCTTAATTGCCATTCATACATGGTTATCGTAATACACATGAAAATTGTCGGAAACATGATTCGGAGAAAAGCACGAAAAAATGAGTTCCTCTTTGTCGCGGTAGTCGGATTCTGGTAATGCATTTAAAATATAGGTGACCATGGAAAGCATAATCCATGTGACGCATTGCTGAAAACCCTCTCGTTAGTGCGTACTCGTATTGAATTATGAGCAATTAGAACATAGGAACCAGTGATACGAGTGTGAGGGATTTATGTTAGAAGGAAAATGAGCAAATTGGATTTATTTTGCGTCTAGAACTATGAGGTAGGTAGTCGGGATTAGAGACAGTTTTCATATGGACGCATCATCTACTGTGCCAAGTGGAGTGCCTCGGAAAGAACATAATCACAAAAAATTTCACCGGATTCAAATAGATGAGAAGGATCGTTGTACAATACCAGCCATAACGTTTACAACGCTCCTGGGACAAAACGAGAAAGACACAACTGGCTCGGATAAAATGAAATATTTTACAATAACACAAAAATTAAATTTCATATGCTACAAGCATTGGCACAAAAAAGTTCACTGGATTCAAATGAGAAGGATCGTTGTACAATACCAGTCATAACATTTGCAGCACTCCTCCTAAGTCAAAACAACCTAAAAGATTGTGACCAAAGTGTACTCAAAGAGTGTAAGGGACGGCATATTGTCACACAATATTAACTAAAGCATTTTTAGGGAGAGAATAAGTTCTACATGCATATAATAATAAACTCAGTTAACGACAACTTCGGTCAGGGACTATTTAGTTGTCGCTTTGGTAGCTTACCAAAGTTACTCTCGTTTCGATACAATTGCGATTTCATAGTAATAGCAATACGAGTTACTTAAACCCGTGAGCTCAACAATGCACACCAAATCGCATTAAGGGTTAACAATTTTCAGAGACACCTATCCCAGCTCCCTCTTCTAACCATTGCAGTCCGTAGATCTGTTTCGTGTACTTAGAAACACCATCACTATGAGAAACCGGGTAAATTCGTTACCGAAAATTAGTTTTGATGAACATTCACAAACACTAGAAAAATGATCCGTTCACTCCGATTATTTTGATGCATACAATGTTCTGCCATAGAAGACAACCCAACGGTGCCCCACCAGTATCCTCTCTCACAGTCATTATCTCCATCTCTGTTATTACAATTTCATCCACTGAGGAACTTGCGGAGGCAACCACGCTGAGG